>JADRCD010169878.1:0-45242 GCA_019843815.1 Montemys delectorum | reverse complement strand
ATACATACATACATACACATACATACATATACATGCATACACATGTACACACATACACATATAACATGAAGGAAGGAATAGGAATACCATGGTGCACAAGAATGAGAGGGCACAGAGTTAGGGGGCTGGGGGATGAATATTACATTTTACATGTGTATGAAACAGGCAAAAATTAAATATTAAAGAAAGAATAGAAATAAAACGTGATCTGTTTGATAAAATTTGAGTTGTATGGATAATTCAACATGTTTTTATTCATCTGGTCTTTCCTTACAGCTGCATTTCTCAGTGTCACTTGCTTCTTTGACTCAGGTTAATAGCACTCAGGTTTCTTTTCATATTTCCATTTGTGTATGTATGTATAGTGTGTGTAAGCCAGAAGACAATTTGTAGGAGTAGGTCCTCTCTTTTGACCATGTGTATTCTGGGAAGCAAACTGATCTTCAACTTAGCAGCAAGCAATTCACTCACTGAGTCATCTCACAGTTTTTAGTTCCTGTTTTGAACATATGGTCTACATAGATGGATTAGCCTTGGAGCTACTTACTTGGGAACTTAGTGGTGTTCAGCCTCTGCTTCCTGCCCTTAACATTGTGATTGGTCAGACATAACCGACAGATCCTGAGAGGCAAAGTTCAGTGGGTCAGCTAGAATGCAGAGGCAGCTTCAGTGAAACAGCTCATTTAGAGAGGGAAACAAAGTCTGTTTAAACCTTCGGGGGTGAGGAGGGGCTTTCAGGGTAAGTGTACATCATTGTCCTGGGCCTGGATGCCAGGGATGCCTATTAGCAGAAAGAAGATTTCCAGGTGTTACTGCAGATGACTTTATAAGGGGAGAGGAAGTTTAACCTGGCTACTGGGTTACTCAACCCCTCTAGCAGGCCAAGATGGAGGCTTAGTCTTAGGGCTATGTTCACCTGGACATGCAGGCCCAGGGCATGGGGTAGTGATCCTACTCCTCTGGATCTAGGAATGAGAAATTTCTGGGCTTTGGAGATACCTCAACCCCACTCTAGCTCGGGGCCTGATCCCTTCAGCTCCAAGGCTCCCTGACCCCACAGCTTAAATTAAACGAGAACCATTAATAAGTGTTAAAATAAGTGTGATATGAATCAGTGGGTATTAATATACTTTTGAAGTACCCCTCTATAAGCTACTCTTTCATTTACAAAGGAGAATTTATTTCGTGTTAGAGAATTTCAGCAGCAATGTCGTTAACTTAGTAATCCAAACGTATATCATAGTAATTAGTCAGTTTTGGGGGCCTTCGGATTTGATGGTCTCTGATGCATATAATGTCATATCTGAATCTAATCTAATTATGAAAAAATGCCTGGTAAACCCAATTTGAGGAACTTTCTATCAAATAACTAAGCATATTTATAAAAACAATCAAAGATGAAAGACTTCAGAATTGTTATCGAAGTGTTCAGAGCTATAAACAGTAGCTACCACATGTGGTCATGAATGCATTGAATTACATTTATCAGTTATTAAATAAAATAAAATAGATTTATTTTACTTATTATTCTTATTTAAAATGTTCAGTGATCATGTGTTTGAGGCTGGTCTGGATGGTGAGCATAGCTTTTGCAGCATTTGCAGCAGCAACATTTCTGTTAGACAATTTTGTTTTAGATTAAGAGACTAATGTGAAATGATAGTGGCACATAAGACTTGTCCTAAAATTTGATTTTATCACAAAGCAGACAATTGGGAAAATCTGGATAGTATATGGTGTCCATTATGAGTTGATAGTAGTTTTGTGGCTATTCATACGCACTAGGAGATATGTCTTAATAAAACTTTTAGCAATAGAGGAACATCACTTCAGAAAATTATTCTCAATAGTTTTAGAGAAAAGGTTCTGTGATCTCTACCCACACATGGAACATTTACACATAGGATTTGCATACCTAAGAGAAAGGCAAGAAATCTGTATTTAACCTTGCCTCACAAAGACCAAGTGGTAAAATGAGCTATATTTCCACAGATTAAGAAGTGGATTTGCAGATTAAGTAGTGTATATATTACCTGTAGTAATTATCAATTTGATCAAAGGCAGCAGATTTTTAATTGAAGCTTTATTTAGAAATGGCCAATACAAGGACTCAAAGCCCTGTGTACCATAGTGACAGAGCAGCAGAGGGCTCTGGATGCAGATGCACAGACACATCAATTGACTTTTGATAAGGATGCACAAACAATTTACTAAGGGATTTAGAGAGCCTTACAACAAATGGTGTCTCGTCAGAGAAGGGCCTAGCTGTATGGCCAAGGTATTTGTAAATGTACTTTGAGTCTGAGTCTGATTTCTGGGAGCATAGGACTGGGAGGTAGAACCAGACTTAACTGCTACGGTAAAATCCAATGGTCAAGTTCATTTTTAAAAACCTAAATCATTTTATGGAAGAAATAGTTTATTGCCTTTTGGCTGTGGTCAATAGGCGGAGGCCTGCTCGGTCTGATCCTGTTGTCATGGCTTTATTCTTTTGGGCTTGGGCTCTATATTGACAAACCTCCTGCTAGTTGACAGAGACTGAATCATGATGAACTTGTATCACTTTTGTTCTCTGTAGAACTCACCAATACTCCTTCCATTCTCATTATTTGGCCCTTTTGGGCCATTTATGTAGGAGACCATTTTTCCTCCTCATGAAAACCTGAGGTGTTCTATTTTGGAGACAATGCTTCCTGTGAATAATTGCTTTTGGTTAAACTCTTTCAGATCAAAATGATTTTGTGGTGTAATTACCCATCCCCATAAGGACTGAATACCACATTAGGATGTGAAACAATTAATTGAGACAATTAAGTGGAGTTCTAAATCTTTATTTTGTGTTTTATGTGATAGGAGTTCAGCTCATCTTTCAGTGAATTAGGTTTCAAATAGACTCAGTGTTTGCTATTTCAGGGTAGGAGGGGATACACCTATACTTATTTCTGAGAGAATGTGCAGATTTCTGTTTGTGCTCCTCCCTCCATAGACAACTTTTTTCTGCTAGATATCAGGTGATTTCAATGTCTTTGTACTTACTAAGAAATTATCAACATTTGGAGGGTTAGGTCTGTTTTTCCAGGATGTTTCCTTATTAACTCTCACACAGGATATGCACAGTCCTAGACAATAGGGTTAAATAACATTATTATTTTAATTATTGGATGAGAAGATTGAGGATCTAAAGGACCATCAACTGGTAGCCAATGAGTGAGAGATCTATATAATAGAAATCTGGATATTTGAACCGTTTATTCCTAATGAACAAGTTTTAATAGAGATGAAGAAAGAGGAGGAGGAAGAGGAGGAGAAGGAGGAGAGAGGAGGGAAGAAAGAAAGAAGGCAGAGGAGGAGAAGGAAGAGAGGAGGGAAGAAAGAAAGAAAGAAAGAAAGAAAGAAAGAAAGAAAGAAAGGAAGGAAGGAAGATCTAAAGCATTTTTAGGCTGTAAAATGGTAGCTTTCTAATTTGAATGCAAAGACAAACAACACAATTACAGCAATAAAGTGAGGACTCTTTCAGTAAATTGCCTGATTATATTTGGTAACTTCTCTCAGATAAATAAATCTTATTTTACCCTGCTACTTAAGTGCCTTTCTGGCTTAGTCTCACAAATGGCATATTCTGCTCCTACAAACCGCACAGAAACACTTGTGGCTCTCTCCCCTGACTCTCATGTTTCTCTGACACACTTTTTTTTTTTTTTTTTTTTTTATTTTATGATTATGGCAACATTGACAGCTGTGTTCACGGCGATCTATGGCTGGATGTACCTTTAAGTACCTAGCCTGGAAATCATTTTTGTCCCTGTAGATTTGAAAAATTACACCCTATCTCCCAATTCAAGATACACTGAGACAGAGCTGTGCTGTCTGCGAGAATATTAGTTCTGAGACCAGGATTACTGTCGCCCCCACACTCTGCTCTCTTGCCAGCAATAATCAAAGCGAGCTGGAATTTCTTTAATGACAAAACCTCCTGCTGTGTTAATTTGGTTCTCTGTGACACTACATCTTGTCAGAGTCGAGAAATAGGAAAACATACATTAATACTACTGTCAGATGGCTCGTTCGTTTTTCTATGCCGTGCGTATCTAGAATGAGAAGGCCTTTGGCTGTCTGCCCCTAGGAAGATCATTCAGTTTTGAGAGTGAAATGAACTCATGCCTCTGCTTGTATCCAAGGGGAAAACTTTTCCACTGCTACTCTGTCCTGGCATCAAAGAAATTCGCATTTTCTATCATGATAAATTATCCTGCTATAGAGTATTTCATAGCATCCCTTAAATATATCTTATCCTATGGCACAAGGGAAGAAAAAGGGAATGTGTCATTGGCTAGACCTGGCTCTAAATGACTGTCTAATGATGGAGCAGTCACTCCATCTTCAGGGTATTCACTGGTGAGATGATGACCCTGACACTGGACTCTCTAGACTACTGTAGATGTTCAGAACAATGTCCAAATGCCTTGCTCATCACAAATCCTGCTTTTTACTCAGATATGAGAGAGGCCTGAAAAAGCAATGGGATAATTTAGCTAAGATCTGATGTTAACTGTGGTTACACATACTGTAAAATGTGGCTAAAGTAGGAAAATATTATCTAAAAGTGTCACCTGCTTTAGAACTAAGTATTCTCTTGGTCCAATACGTAAATCACAAGTGCTACTGCTACGGGATTTACTTGTGTTGCCAAATCATTTTAAGCATCACCATTTTCTAGAGTTCTGAGAGAGTTTTCTTCTATGCTGTACTTTTGAGAGAGAAATTTTTATAACATCAAGCCTGGATTTCTGCCCTGGGTTTCCTTTTCAGATGTCAATGCTATCCTGATGGAGGTTGGTTCCGGAAAGCATTATTATTCCTTTTAATTAGAAACTGATCCCCTAAATTGCTTGTTAAAGGGGAACTGGCGCGTTCCTTTCCTCTTTCTTTCCCCATCTAGATGTTCTAACTTCACAGCAGCCCCTGGAAGCTGCCAGCAGGCCCTCCGTGCTTGCAATCGAGTCCAGCCTTTGTGAGAAGTTCTCAGGGCCTGTGTTTGGTTTGCCTCTTCCTGTTTGCCTTGTAGCTTTAAATAATGTGGTTGCTTCACGGCCACTTGTTTTTTTGAGTAGAGAGCAGGGCATATTTTTCTAGCAGATAAAACGACTTCCCACCATTCACTCTTTGTAATTTCCCCTTTCTGAAGGGCGGCCTGATGAACGCGGGGCGCTGTATAATACACGCTTTCCTGTTTTCTGCTCTTTCTCCATCGGGCTTGTCAGTCAGTCACAGGCTCAGTTCTGAGGAGGATGTGGCCTTTGTATGAGAAGGAAGTCACAAAGAACTTGTGTGTGCTACATTTTGCACAGAGTGCCTAGGCTAGTTTGGGAATCAGGTGTTTGGGAATTAGCTATAACTAAGGTGCTACATATACAAATGCTACAACTGGAGCTATCGTTAGTATAGGCAGGATTGAAACCAGAACTGCATCAGCAGATCCTGAGACGTCATACCATACCTTTATGCTAATTCACAGATATATCAGAATGTAATATACAACGCAACGTAATGGAGCTAATCATATGTTTCAAGTATAGACTTTTGGGAGCAAGTAGCTCCTAGACCATCTACCATTTGTGACCTGTTGTAACCCAAATCCCTCTAGGTAGTTATCCCCCATCTTTTCTGAAGGCTCATGATCCAGTCAGCTTCTCTTCTCAGTTTATTATTAATTTTGTTGTTAAATTTATCCCTGTGGTCCTCACTTCACTTGCTTGAGAGAAAAGTGGTATTGGCTGCTTGTACCATAGCCAGTGGCACTCAGCTCTTCAGTAGTAGCTGTCTGATTAGCCACCTAACCAAATTTTCCTTATGTTTTTAAAGATTTATCTATTTTATGTGGATGTGTTGTGGATATTTTTTTCTTCCAGCAGAAATAAACATAGTAAGCATGAAGAAAGAAAACAAAATTTGAGAATCTAGGTTAGAGTAGATGCTAGGCATTGAGGGTCATAGGTTCATGTACAATCTTCCAATTGTAGCATAACACAGGGGAAGAAAACTCTACAGAAAATAAATAAAGGAGATAGAAGAGGTTGCATTTCCTAGAGTAATAGCAAGTTTTGCTTGGATGCCAGGTGGAGTTCACATTTCCCAAGCTCTTGTCCAATACCACTATCATCTCTCAGAAAGAATCTCTCAAAAGCCACCGTTGATAGATGAAGAAGTTGTGTAAGAGTTTACGCAAGACTGGAAAGAACTTAGGTCTTCGCACAGGCAGAACCTGTGACTTTATTCATCCTGCTGTGTGACCACAGAACCGGATGTCAACCAGAGAAGGATTTAGCACATCAATGCAGTAACCCAAAGCAGTGTGCTAGCTCCAGCTTGCGTTGTCATGTGGCAGAGGGCGTGGGGAAAACCTGAATAAATTCACGCTGTTTCATGCTGATGATCACCAGACTGAGGACTTGAAAACTAAGAATCAGATGTAGTTTGTTGATTACTAATAAAAGCAACTTTGAAAAATGGAGCATTCCTGCACCTTGAAAAAGCAACAGGACAGTTTGTTTGTTTGTTTGTTTGTTTGTTTGTTTTGGTTTTGGGTTTTTTGTTTTGTTTTGTTTTGTTTTAAAAACTTGTTTTGGCATTTTTCTTAAACATCAAAGAATTTAGAAGAAGAAAGGAAAGGAAAAAAACGTAAGAGTGGATAAGAAGAGAAGCAACTCAGTTCCTTTGCTTGGTTGAAGTTTTAACTATTTAAGAAACTTTCTCTAGCTTGCTAGAACCAAAGGTTTGAGTCTGCCCCTTCTCAGCTGTGAACAATTCAGTTGCTCTGAGATTGCCAAGCTGTCTTTGCTTTTCCATCAAGGCTGAGTTCGAAATTCTCACCATGGAGGCATCTTTTTCATTTACTAAATCCCTTTGGTCCCCAATTTCTGATTATGTGTCAAGATTTGGTCTAGCAGACCTCAGAGCACCTAAGGGAGAAGCTGAAAGGCGCAGCGGCAGAGCTTGTGAAGCAGGGAGGCTATCTGAAACCAAGAGCAAAGGGCGCCATGTTGTAATGAAATGGATTTTAGTGTAAGGAAGACACATTGTCAAGAGCACAGGAATGGGCTCTATAGATAGAAAGTGGTGGAGGTAAGTTAAGGGTTCCAAAGTAGAATGCAATGCCATTTCTATCCCTTCAATTACAATATTCAGGACAATCGTGACCGTTATATGTGAAGAACACTTGCTTAGGGAATTCTTAAGCTAATCACCAGGTGAAATTAGATTTTATAATTATTTCTAGAGTTAAGATTCTATTATGTTAAAGTTACAGAATATCTTATCTATCCTTCAAGTACTAAAAATGTGTATACAGTTAATTTACTATGCCTACTTAAGTTATATTTTGTACAACTTATGTTTTATATATAATTATGTAAATATGAAGAGACTCTAGAAAACATAGACAACTCATAAAACATCTAAGCTCTTGCATGTGTTGTCTGGCAGAGCAGAGTAGGAATTCTCTAGTAAGAAAGAAGGGAAAATTATTCTCCAATCAGTGTCATAGCAGTTCCAGAGAAAAGGATACATGAAATAGCAGGGGTAGTCAGTAGGTAAGCAGTTAAATATTTTTGATAAATAAAGTGGGGGTCAAGGACTGTGAGATGGGATTTGACTCTGTCTTCCCTGCAAGATGCTGTGGATGGGGACTCAAAAGATGGCTCAGCAGTTACAACCACTTTTTGCTCACCCCAAGGACCCAGATTTGATTCTCAGCACCGACATGATAATTTAAAAGCATCACGTGCTCCAGTTTCAGGGTATCCAATATCCTCCTCTGACCTCCATAGGATGCCAGGTACACATGTGTTGTGCATACATACATGTAGGCCGAACATCCATCCACACAAAATAAAAAAATAAATAAAGAAAAGAACCTGGAGACCTTGCATTTAAGATGACAGAATTCAAAATCTGAAGAATCTTGACTCTTGATTCATCAGTTGACAGAATTTACAAGAAAATCACTCAAATGCTACATGTGTTTTAAAATCATTACACTATGACACTGACTTCTGGGGTTGCTCTGTGTTTTTTCAACTAAAACATTAAGATGACTGAGAAATGGAGAAGTGAGAAGAAATCCAGGAATTGCTGCTTGCTTTCTCTCCACAATCCAAGTTAAGAATTTTTCTTCTCTCAGGGATGTAGGTTTTAACACACATCATATATCACACTAACTTAACGGTCATATGAGTTTTATGTCTATCTATTAGACTACATGCTTCAAATATGCATAATGTACTTTCTGTATCTTTATGTCTCTTGAATCTAGCTTGAAATATACTACAAAGAACAAGCAAAAATATTAATTCCATTAGTAAAAGACAAACATAAGATAGTAGACTTGGAAAAATGAGTAATTATCATCAATGCATTTTTCTCAAAGATGAAAAAATTGGTCCCAGAAGTAGTAACCAACTATGTTTCTAGTATCATATACATGGATAGTAGAGGGTATTGAAATGAAAGCCAGTTCCCCTGCAATGCTATTTCCACTCTATTATGCATTTCCTCCACTAGGCTGGGAAACAAAGGACATTTCAACAAAGATGCCAGTGGATTTTGCTTACTTTGAAGGTTTCTGTGAACTTCCAAGTCTGCTCAGTAATATCTCTTGAAGTTCCCTAGTTCTCAGAAAGACCAGGGGCAGCGGACAGAGCACCACTGAGCAGAACTGAGGCTTGAGCTTTTCTTGAAGCTTGGCTGGTTTGTAGATCCATCTGCTATGGAGCTGCAAAGGGACTTTAAAAACCACAACTAGACTCTGTCTTGTTTCTTTTCTTTTTATTATTATTATTATTATTATTATTATTATTATTATTATTATTATTATTTTTAGAATGTTAGTTTCGGCCTGAGGTTATGAGCTAGGAAGATTGAAATAGCTTCCAGGAGACACCGCTTCTACTAATGAAAAGTCCTGGAATTCAATATTCATCATAGAAGGAGGGACTACAATAGTTCGATCACTGCAGAGATGTTGCAGGAGGCTCTGATGAATGAAAACTCAATTAAGAACAAGAGTCCTCTGCCTTTACCACCCAGCCCCACTGATTTCAAACCTACTGAGCAAGTGAGCAATTTAAGAAAACAGCTGTCACACTGGAGAGATATGAGCGAGCCAGAACAACAGATAAGTTAGTTTTCAAGCACATCTGTTGGGGCTTGCATATAATTAAGTCATGATGTTTGCATGCCCTGTAGATGTAACTGCTGATACAAACCAAGACTCCAACTGGTTGTGAGGCCTGAGTCCTGATACTAAACAGGACATGTATCCACTTTCTCCACGAATATGGCTGCAGGTACATGTAAACTCCACAAAATACAAGGGAAAGAAAAAACACCAGTGGTCATCCTAGGATGAAGATGGGAGGAGCATTCTTCGTGAGCAGGGTTTGCTCCTGAGTGGAAACAAGAATGATGACATTTATACATCATTAGTGCATTATGATATTAATTATTTTTCAGAGGCTCAAGTGAAAAAAATAGCATGTGCTGTTATCAAGCCTTATATTGTGATTAATATTGGATTTAGAGTAAGATGTATGAAAATTACCCCCCTATGGGCAAAAGCATTAATTTCAGTGGTCCAGGTCTCACCTTGAAGACTTAGAACAGACTTACCAACAGACTGGTATCTGCTTTAAACAATTTCATGTGCGAATGTTATTTTTTTTGTATAGGAAAATCAAGTGTGGTCCTTCATTTTGTTTTATTTCCATGCTAGCTTGATATAAGCTTCCTCTGTGTCTCTCACTGCCATATAGAGTTAATACATAATGTAAAAATCAGAATCTGTGACCAGTGAGCTCACTATCAAATAATCTTTATCATTTTATCTTACTCTATTATCATCGACCCTTCTCTTTACCACATCCAAGAAATTTTTCACCAAGTTAGTTCAAGGAATAATAATAATAAAAAAATGAAGCTATGATATCATTCAGTTTGATTCAAAATCAAACCAGAAGAACTGAGTCCACTTCTTAGAATGTCATTTTAAAGTATGTTGCTAGCACTGGCAAAAAGGTTAATGGGAACTCTTAACTCTGTGGTCCAAAGAAGAAGGCGATTTTTGACAAGTTAGTCATTTATATGAAAGTATTTTATAGTGAAAACCTAGTGTTAACAAAGACCTCAGGAGTGTTCTGTAGCCAACTGGAGTGGCTTTAAAAGATGTTTACATCACCAATTCTGACTTTTTATTATGCTGCTTGTCATTTTTGAATTTCATTTCTTGCTTTGCAGTTACAAAGTCTAGGAAGAAGAATTTTTTGTTTTGTTTTTGTTTTTGTTTTTTTGTTTGTTTGTTTTGTTTTTTGAGAAAGAGTTTGTGTAGCCTTGGCTGTCCTGGAACTCACTCTATAGACTAGGCTGGCCTCCCAAGTGCTGGGATTAAAGGCGTGCGCCACCACTGGCAGGCTATGAAGAAGAATTTAATTGAGAAGTTCCCCCCCACCCGATTTAAATTCATGACCAAGCAAAATCCTGGTCCTTGAAGAAGACCACTTGATAAAGGAAGTAAGACAAATACCACCCGTACAGATATATTGTCAATATTAGTGAAAAGGAGATTTTGGGTCCATGCAATCTTCAGTTGAGAGAGCCATGTGTCAGTGATGGAGGTGACTTCTGTGGGAAGGATTTCAGTTTTATTATGAAATTCAAAGTCATAGTACTGCTGGAATCAGTAAAGGTAGCTGGAGAGTGAACAGAAAACATAATGAAATTTAAGATTACCTGTTTACAATCGGCTCCCCGGCTCCCCTCTGGTCTTCATCTAGCTTCCCTCTAGAAATGCTGGCCTTCTTTTGAATTTTAGAGATTCCATTCAGATATGTGAATCTACCTAAGTACATAGATACAGGGTGATTTCAGGCCTGTCAGATCCCTTCCTTTGTCAAAGAACTGATCATTCAAGTAGTACCATGTTCATGGAGAACATGACAAATTGAAGTAAATCAGAGCCAAAGTTCAGATTGCTTTGATCTGGAATTTGGCAGCAGTTGTGGAGTTTTGAATGGCTAAGGAACCCAAGCAAATCTTCAACTAAGAAACTGTTTCAGAAGTTCTCCTAGGAGCTGGCATGTATGTAGATGGTACAATTGCACACGTGTGTATGTGTGTGTGTGTGTGTGTGTGTGCACATGTTCCTGTGTGTGTTCATGGTATTTCCTGGATTCCTCTGTGATGTTCTATATGTATATCTGGTTCTCCACCTATCTTAAAACTACATACATCATTGCTTTTCCTTTCTCTTTCAACCTCTCTCTTCTGTACCCATCCCTGCATACCACCACTCTGACCTGCTATGCCAGCTTCAACTCTGAGTCTTGCTGTTCCTTACTTCCATGATATAGACTCAACTGGCCATTGGAATTCACTGTTTTCTTTCTGCTGCAGGTTATTCTTGGCTGTATTTGCAAGCAGTATGAAGACAGATAGTGAGAAGAAAGCCATGAACAAGAAATCCAAGTCTCTAATAGTCAACCCTCTCTAACCATGATGACAGTCAAGTCTAACAGAAAGAATGTTGAAGGAACTAGGGGAGGAACTCATGACTTATCAATAATCAGTTTGGTCCCAGCCCTCTGTAGTAAGGATTGAATTTAGCCACCCTGCCCTTCTTGTCAACCTTGATGGTCTGATGTAACACAGAGACAGCAGACACAGCGCAGAAGAAAGCTTGCCAAGGCATGAAACCCTTCATCTCAGACTAGCAACAGCTGCATTAGATATATGTCATCCATTCTTTCTTACGCCACTAAGGACTAAGATCTGTTTAGAATTGAAAATGCCAGGACCCCTCTTTGTGGGTGAGCCTCATAGACAAGTTTCATGTTTTTGAAAAACAGTTTTATCAAAAATGACAAAAGGCAAGTTTCAAAGAGGATGTAACACCCAAATATTGATAGAGACTTTTGCGTTTGTGATATCGTAAGCGTTGTGATCTTTCTAACACCTACATGGAAATGTGTTGCTGTCAATATTTTTACTTTCCTAGAACTGAGCTTTGAATGAGGTTTAGGGTTTTTGGCAGTGAATAGATCAAACTGATTTATTAAACAGGGCAAAATTTAAATGACAGGAGTTGGAGATGGTCTTTGCTTATTTGTAGTCATATCCTGTTTTGGTTGGTTGGGCACATGTTGTAAGCATGTTTGCAGATGAACAAAAGCAGAGAAAATTTCAGATAAGGAGAGAATGTCTACAAGGAGCCAATAAAAAATAAATCTATGGGCTTTTTTTTTTTAAATCTGTCAAGACAATTTCTTTGGAAAAAGAAACAAATAATTATACTTTAGAATGTCCAAGTAGATGATTCATACATTCCACAGAGTGAAAATGTTAAATCTTGAAGCCTCTAGGCTGTGATTTTCTTGTCTTTCCTGTGTCTTAAAATAGACGGGAGGGGGAGGCAGAGGAGAAGAGGAGGGGATTAGATGAATCAAGAGGGATACCGTCAAAGCTGCTACAAAATCTGCAGGAAGGCAGCGGTGATGTGAAAAAAGTAAAAAGGCTAAAGTCATAAAGATGATGGCATTTGTGGAGCTGAGGGAAGAAATGTCAGGAAGGGACTTCCTGAGTCCCAACAGCATGGAAGTCAGATGGCTTGTAGTCTACATCGTATTAGTGGTTCCGCCGATCCAGCCTGTGCTAATTTTATTTATTGTTTTAATTAGTATACAAAGTAATGAGTTTCATTAAGGCAATTTCATGCTAGTGTACAAAGTAACAAGCATTTCGTGCACACTGGGTTCTAGCAGAGCTTCTCCTGAGACTTTTTCTCCCATCCCTTTCCCTATCCACCTGTAACCTTTCACCCCCAATGCTCCAAGTCTCCTGTCTGCTCTCACTTTTCTTCCATATAACCTCCCTTCCCCTTCTTTATAGTTTCATGACTTATATCCACAATCAGCCCTTCCAAGATATGCATAAAAATTAGAGGCTAGGACCACATATGAGAGAGATCATACAGTATTTGTCTTTGTGAGTCTCTGCTAACTCAAATAATATAATGCTTCCCAAATCCATCTATTTTCCTGAAAATATTATAATTTAACTTCCTTTATAGTTGAACAAAATTGCATTGCACAATGTGCACCACCGTTTTTATTAGCCATTCTTCTGTTGTTGTACATTCACACCGATTCCGTCTCAGTGCTGTGGTAAGTAGAACACCAGTGTACATGCATATGCAACCATCTCTTTGGAAGGATACAGAGTCCTTTGGAAATATGCTCAAGAACAGTGTAGCTAGGTCAGATAGTCGATCTATTTTTAGTCTTTTGAAAAACTTCCACACTGACTTTCCTAGCTACAGTACCGGCTCATGGTCCCATCTGCACTCAGTCAGTCAGGGTGCTTCTCCCTTTGCGTCTGTCTGCATCTGTCAGTACATACTTTTTTTTTCAAAGCCAAAACACAATTATTTTTCTTTATTTTTAAGAAAGTTGTATATGTATACAATGAAATGTGTTCATATCTAGTCTGCTTTCCCCCTCCACCTCCATCATGCCTCATCCCAACTTAATGTCTTTTTTACTTTATTTCTTACTGAATTTTTTTCCTTTTTTTATTGTGTATTTTCTTCTGTCAGTGCATTCTTATTCCAACATTTGTCTTTTTGTTGTTGTTGTTGTTGTTTCCTTCATAGTAGTCATCCTGACCAAGGAGACAGAGAATCTGAAAGTACTTTTAATTGACATTCTCCTGGTGCCTTCGTGCCTTTAATGCCTTTTCTTGTTGCTGTGACAAAAGAAGCAGCTTCAGGCAGGAAGGATTTACCCGGCTCACAGTTCGAGGGCGCAGTAAATCCTGGCTGAGATGGCAAGCTGGCGACATGGCGACAGCTGGGATGGATGCTCATGCTCAGCTGATTCCAGGTTTTCATGTAGTGCAAGTGGGTTGTTGACTTTGGGGTGAGACTTCTTCCCACTTCAACTAGCCTAACCAAAATAATCCCTCGCAGTCTTGGACAGAGGCTAACCTAATAATCATATAGGTGTACCTGGAAACTTAACTTCTAGTTCGTAGATCCTGTTAGGTTGATAATCAATACTAATCAATTTGATAAAGGAGGCTAAACTTAAACCTATTTATTGATCATTTCTATTTTTTGAGATCTGCTTATTGTTTGCTGACCAGCTGGTTATTTCTCTCTCTCTCTCTCTCTCTCTCTCTCTCTCTCTCTCTCTCTCTCTCTCTCTCTCTCTCTCTCTCTCTCTCTCTGTGTGTGTGTGTGTGTGTGCTTATCTAACACTTTGTAGCTGTTATACAGATTCTAAAAATTCCACTGCTAAGTGAAATGCTTTATATTTTTTAAATGCCCAGGACTAAGGCGCAAACCAGAAGCAATAAGGAAAGGCAGTGATGGACTGGGGGCCATTCCTATAACATCATCAAAACCAAGAAAATGAAGCGCATGATTCCTTCGAAGGCTAACCAGGGCTTGGCCCTTGGGTTAAACCAAGAATCTCTGGCTGCATCTCTCAGAGCAAGATAATGAGCAAGGGGCTGTGCTAACGAGAACAGGCATCCAAATTTGGACATGGACAGACCCAAGTAGAAATAAATGTGTGCTCTTCAGCTAGAGGTAAGTGTGCATTGACAGCAGCTGGGAGAGCAGAGGTTGGGTGGTGGTGTGTGTGAAGCTGTCGTACCCACTGCTCTGTCCTGTGTAGGTGGAAGCTGGCAGTCTCCAGGAGGCATTCCTGACCTAAACCTGGCTACAAACTCACTTGTTGTAGATCCATTCCATGATCTGTGACTTCTCATCTTGGACTTAGGGTGCTCCTTTTTAGCCAAGATGTCTCCAAGCCAGTGTTCTGATTCTCACAGACCCAAACTTCCTGCGCTGACTGGCATCATATCATTCACAAACTCACTAGTAGCATCATCTGCTAGAGCAAGATATAGACTTGTTCGGAAAGAGCACACAGGGGTTCGTCCAGGTCAGATAGAGGAGGCACACTCAGTACTTCTGTCCCTTCAACAGGGACAAGTTCCAGTGGGCTCACCTGCCGTTTCTCAGTAAGGATGCACTGTCCTTATCTCCTTCTCCTTGACCTCTGGGTAGTACTTTATCATGTGATCCAAAGCCACAAGTCCAAGCCCCGTTGCTCACCGTGAGTGCTGATTTTCACGCCTTATCTTGGCATAAAAGTACCAAAGCTATCATTCCATTTCTGGGTAGCATCTCTCCAGTTATCGGCTTCAAAAGAGTAGACATTCTTAGAGAGAAGACTGTGTGTGTCAAGGTCAGTCTCAAATTCTAGAATACTGCAGTTATAAGGTTCATCTTTTGCATCTGCGAACCTCATGTTTTACACCATCACTATGGGTGGTGGGATCTTATACATTATAGGAAATAAATTATCAATATCTTGCTGTTAGTGACTCCTTTTTGTAAGTCCTGATGCCCTCACTTTCTGTAGCATCTTCTCCTTGTTCTGAGCCTGCTACTACAACTTAGCAATGCAGTTCTTCACCCGTGCTGTCTGATCTTATTCCGAATGAAACCTTGTCATTAGTTCCTTCCCTGGTTCCAGCTGTCCATACTGATCATGATTACCTATGTAATACTTTAGTTCTTCTTGGGTATATGGATAATTCAGTACAAACCCCACTGAGGAAATTTTGAGAATGGACCATGAGAACCAGTATGTACTTTAGCTCTGTCTGTAAGTGTCCAGTCCAGGACGTTGGTGGGCTTGTCTAGGAGCAGTATGTATGAAGAGGTGGACTCACGGGGCTCTGGCAAGGGTAGACCTCATCCTCCCACACTTACTAGAGTCACTCAGCTTCTTGCGGTTCACAGCAGATGTGCAACACAATCAGGGTAAGATCTGTGAGATTCTCATCTTGGTCTTGTTGACCAGGTAAGCTTCTCCAGATGTTTATAGAGTTCCATTAGTCTTTCATTCTATGTCGCTCCATGAGTCAGCCTCCTAGCCTTCCCCTCCAGTGTGGCTTGCTCTGTGGTCACTTCCATCCTAAACAGTTGTAAAGGTGTTAGGTCATTAGGGAGCATCTCCCAAGTCAGATGCTGGAGTGAGTCAGATGCTTAGGGGTGAGCACTTCATGTTTGTCCTTAGCAAAGAGCAGCATAGAATTTCCAGTATCATTTAAACCAATGAGGACATAATGATGGGCCAAGTGGAATTCAGTTCGATGTCACCAAGCAGCTCTTGATCATTAAGGAGAGTGATCACTGATACTGTTACTCTCAGTTTGTGGTGAGAGGCCAGGGATCCAGTGGCAGCTTGGGCAGCAGATTTCTCTACCACAAAATCCTCTAGTTCCTTGGCCACCAAAATCACTTCTGTAGTGTCTTCCACAACGTCCTCCTTGCTTTTAACCTCTGACACTTTGTAGTTCATTGAACATTCCTGCTCCTTTTCCTCTTTCTAGGCTGTTGTTAAGATCTGCCAGCTGGTTTCTCTTTTGGCCAATACTCAAAACTGGCAAGCACAGTAATAAATTACAACATGTGGCAGTCAATATGGATTGTCTACTTGACAGAGGCTAGAGCCACCTAAGAGCAAATTTCTAGGCAGGCCTAAGAGGAAGTTTCTAGGTTATGATAAATAAGGTGTGAAACCCACCCTAAGTGCAGGAAGCACCATTCCATGGGGTGGAACTTTGGCTAAATAAGGAGAAAATAAAATGAACGTCAATATTCATTCCCCTACTTCCTGGGTGGATACAGTTTGATGAGCTTCCTCATGCGCTGGTCACCATATCTTCTCTGCGGTCATGTATTATATCCTCACATGGGAAGGCAAAATAAATTCTTCTCCTTTAAGTTGCTTTAGTGGGATATTTTGTCATAGCAATGAGAAAAGTAACAAATGCATACCTTTTATTTTTAATATTTTAAAAAGCAACCACAAAAGGAGCACTTTGTATTGTGTGCCCATTTGTAGGGTCACCCATATTTAGTTAATATAGGTTTCTAGTTGCCCCCATGAAAACCAGGCAGATGTGTATTAAAGTCAGTAAAATGAGACATGTTGATTGATATGAAAAAGGAAGAAATAAAAATTAGAACAAACATGCTCAAAATCACTTGTAAACAGGAAACTAGCATAGTTTTATTTTCTTTAAAATAAGCCAATTGGGTTAAAAGTTATTGTCAGTGTTTCTTTAAATTTAACATTTCCTGATCACAAATCTGGAGACTATTATATTTTAGAATCAACACAGTAAAGTATAAATTGACTTTGTATCAGTATACTTTAGGTACCTTTAAGCTTTATACTTTATTCATAATTGACATTACTTAGCTTCAGTTACAAAGGTTCCAGTTCTTTGAATTACTTACAGTCTTTAAAATAAAAGCCCCACCAGGGAAGCTGATATCTTCTGATGAAAAGTCCTTAAGATCCTGACTTTAATTTTCTGGCTTATCATGTCTCTTTCCATCCCTTATACAACTGTGTATTAGCAACTTCTGTACATCTTAAATTATTCATTCGTTCATTAGACAATGTCAAATGTCAGGACAATGCTAGGTAGTAAGGACACTGTGGAATAAGTCAAGTGTGCCCTTACTGCCTCAGAGCTGCACGGGCTAGAAGGATATTTAATTATGCAACTTCAGAACCAATGATCTGTTTCAATTGTGGTAAAGCTGTCGGAAGGAAGGAAAAGAAGTCAAGCTAAGGTCTAGGGGACTTTTAGATGGACTAGATCTGGACTAGGCCAAGAAAGACAAGATCATGCAAGACCAAGAAAGGAGTGGTACAAAAGTTTAGTGGTTCAGGGTGATCATAAGTATGGAAAATGGAAAGAAGGGCAGGCGTTCTGAGGTGACAGTGGATACTCATCTCCACTCTTGGACACATGTGGATGCTCCTTGCCTGCCCCTTAGCAAGAACAGCAGGCTTCTGCTTGTTTTATTTCAGGCATTTAACAGGTGAGCTGGGTGTGAGACTGGCTTTAACTGCTTTTCCCTAGTGAAGAAGGGTATCAAGATATTTCCATGATTTTTTTTCCTAATCATTTATCACATGCCTTCTACAGCAAACTGTCTGCTCAAATATGTTGCTATAATCTTTTGTTGTTTTAAATTTAGGTTATTTGGTGTATTGTTAAATTTTGGCAATGTCTCATATGTTTTTTGGAAACAGTACTCTATCAAAAGACAAAGAAATTATTGTTTAATGGATATTTTCTTCTGTTCTGTAATGTACCTTTTCATTTTCTAAATAAAAGTTATTAGGTTCTTTTTACTATTCATTTCATTTAATACAAAATCTTTAATCTCTTTATTCATTTGAAAGAATACAAGGTGATTATTTATGTATGGAATATATAATTTCCAACTATTATATGAATCTAGCATTATCCTATATCCTCATTTTGAGGATTTGTAAGTTTATCAATAGAGAAATTAACCTGTTATATAATAATGAACATCATTGAAATGCATAGTAATGATTTATTAGTTTAGTTGCCTACTGGTTCTCTTCACCTGACTTATTCCAGAAGTTAGTCATGACTTATTATGTCTTTATTTCTAAATATAGTCTTCCCCAGTAGCCCAGGCTAGCCTTGCATTAGTGGCAGTCTCCCTGAACTCCACTTGAAGAGCTATCTGGGCATGGTAGACTGAGACCTTAGCAGCAGGCTCACCAACAATAACAGTGGCCCCGCAAATATATAAAAATATATCTTTTTTTAATTTCAACTAAATAAGGGAAATGCAAAGGACCGACGGTTTAGAAACGCCACTTCTCTGCTACCCAGTTAGTGAAACTTGTGCTACCTACTCTGTCCCCACCTCCATGCCTACAATGAAATAAACCATATTGGCAGAAGTGTTAGGAAACAGTGTCCTCACACATGCAGGAGGGATTGAAAAGTGATATAAACAGTGTGGAGAAGAATTTCACAACATAAAACAAAATTGCATGACACTTTCCCTTTTGATTTTTATAAATCTCATTTTGGGGAATTATCTTGAAGATAAAAATCAAGGTATCTGAGCAAATAAAAGTACAAACATATCCTTTGTCCAGCAATGCGCAGTGTCAGATGAGCTTTCTGTTCTGCTGTGCAGAAGGCCTTAGTAAATGCCTCTGTGGGCCACTTTGGAGGGAATCTGGTATATATTGTTTTGGGGAAAAAAATCAAGGCTTTGAAGAGTACCCACACAATGTCTTTGTTCATATATACTACTGATCTCCAATGGGGTGGCTTTGTTCTCTAGGAAGACTTAATAATTTCACACTTCTGTTGTCAGGAGGAAAAGATGCTACTGTACCCATTGGATAAAGCCCAGGAATGCTTGGATATCATCCCTAACAGGGGATTAGCAATTCAAACATCTAACATTCAGATCAATCATTTTTAAGAGGAATCATTGCTCCTTACAAAAAAAATGTCTAGTACTAGATTTGGGATTGGAAAAATATAAATTGAGTCTGGACTTTCTTACACCAGAATGCAAAGGCTAGGATGGGCATGCAAAAGAAATGGCAGGTCAGCTTGTGGTGACTTTTATTGTTTGCCATTGACCAATCTGAACGCCAAAAATTGGATAGAAAGGGAAGAAAAGGTGGTTCAGTCCTTAAGAACACTGGTTGCAGAGAACCCAGCTTGGATTCACACAACTGAATAGTGGTTAACAATTTCCTGTAACTCCAGTCTTAGAGGCTCCAGGACTCTTTTCAGGCTCCTGCAGGCACCATACCTATGCAGTGCATAGGCATACATACAGGCAAAACACTTTAAACATAAAATCAAAATAAATTAAATCTCCAAAAAGTAATTGCAAGGAAATAATGTTTATAATTCACTGGATAGCATGGATTGTATCTTTCATTTGTTTAGTAGCAAGTTACCAAGAAAAGTGATTAATAACAAAAAGGCTCCATTTTAATACCATTGGTGTTAATTTTTAGAGTTTACTCTTTTTTTTTTTTTTTTTTTTTTTTTTGAGGAGGAAAAGGGAAGGGGAAAGAGGGTTAGAAAGCATTGAAAAGAAAAGGCTTCATCATTTATCTTTGCTATTTTAGTGAAAGAGTGGTCCATCCTTATGAAAGAAAGACTATAGTGTATTATGGAAGGGAGGCATAAGATAATCTCTCGGGCTGGAATAATTAAATCATGTGCCTTAAACCGAAACCATTTCTTTGGAAGTTAGAAGTCAGGACGCCGCCAGCATGGCTGACTTTTGGTAAGGGATCATTCATTAAATTGCAGTCATCTTTAGCTTTGTGTGTACATTACCTCTTTTTATGTAAGGGTCATGTAACAGGGAGGGGTTCCAGTGCTTTTTCTTATGGGGGAATACCAGTGACTTCATAAGATCTGTAGTTTTTATTGTCGCTTCTTACTCCACTCCCTGTATCACTGTTTTACAGATGTGACAAAAATACCTGATCCAAAGAAGTTTAAGGGAGGAAGGGTTTCATCATTTGAGGGTATAGTACATCACAGCAAAAAAATAAAAAAATAAAAAATAAATAAATAAATAAATAAATAAAAAGACTATAGTGTATCATGGCAGGGAGGCATGGAAGTGGCATTGAGGCAGGAAGCAGGTGGTTACATTGTATCCAGTCAAGAATAGGGATGAGTACTAGTGAGTCACTAACATTGTCCTTCAGTATGAGGCCCCAGCCTTTGGATCTCTTAGGAAACACGCTCATGTAGACACATGTAGAGGACTACCATCTCCTAGGGCTTTGTAAATCCACGGTGTCTCACCACTGTGACCTCTGTGGCATCTATACTCCCGTGCTTATGTCCATCCATAGGCACCTGTCTATACAGTCTATACACACATAATTAAAAATAACAACACAAGTCTTTTAAAAAGAAAGAGAAATGATTACATTCCCAATGACTCAAATTCCAATTGCCATCACATTCAAGGTTAGCACTTCAATCAACAGACTTTGGGACACAAACATCCAGTCCATAGCATATGCTAGGGGGGGGATGTTCATTGCAAAGCATGCCAGTTAAACAGTCCTAAACAGTTACAAGCACTTGGTTTGCATAAAAATCACCAATGTTTGCTAACGTAGCTAGCTTTAATTTGCTGAAGATATGAAATTTAGAAAGTATCAAATCATGTTTCCATCTATTATTATAAAAGGAAATTATTTCTTTAGGACAGAGATCTGATATTTTCCTCATAATTAAGTAGTCAGCAGAGGTAATGGTAATAATGATTGTTAATGATTGATCTTTTTATCTTGATATAAGGCAATATAAAATTTATAGCAGCACTCTGACATATTTTTCTCAAAATATTTAATCTAACTGTTAGACTTAAATTCCACATAAAGAAATACAGATGTTAGATAACACAATGAAGTAGCAATTAGATAAATCTGGCATATGTAATTATTTATAATATAATTGACCTGTTCTTTTGGTGAGGAAAATCAATAAGAGATTTTAAAACAAAAAATTCATAATCATATCTGGGAGATAATTGTGGAAATTTGAATATGAACAAAATATTAGGTCACTGGAAAATATTATTGATTTATTCAAGTATGGGATTACTATTGAAAACATGTAAAACAATATATGTCCCCAATTTTCTCTTATTTTTTATTTAGTGCTGGGAATCAAACCTAGAGGCACATAAATGCTAAGTAAGCAGTTTTCCACTGAGCAAAATCCCTGCCTGTGGTGGTTTTAATGAAAATGCCCCCCCCCTCAGGCTCATAGGGAGTTGCTCTATTAGGAGATATGGCCTTTTTGGAATAGGAGTGACCTTGTTGGAGGAAGTGAGTCACTAGGGGTGGTCTTTGAGATTTCAAGTTCCCAAACCAGGCCTAATGTCTTTGTCTCTTCCTTCTGCCTGCTGATCCAGATGTAGACCCTCTCAAGCTACCTCTCCAGTACCAGGTCTACCTGTGTGTCACCATCTTTCCTGCCATGGTGACAATGAACTAAACCTCTGAACTGTAAGCCAGCCCCAGTTAAATGACTTCCTTTGTAAAATTTGCTGTGGCCATGGTGTCTCTGGACAGCAATAAGAACTCTAAGATACTGCCTGAATGCCCTTCATTATGTAAAATGCAAACTAAAATATTTAACAGGACAGTATATCATAATGTCAGAAATGTCCATGAAATTGTTCAACATACACACAATGATAGAGTAAAATGTCCATTTCATCTAATCTCTAAGTTGAATATAGTATTTTACATTTTCTAAAAGTTGAAAATTTTATAATAAAATTGGAGTGCACATAAGAAAGATAATAAAAGAATAATAGCAATTTTGGTCAAAATAGAACATTTTGTAACTGTGTAGTTTCCTTATCATGATGTAAAACTCTGTCTGGGTATGAGACATGCAAAAAATCCTGCACAAGAATGAAAACATCTCATGGTGAGGAAGAGCAGCATCTGGTATCAAGAAGCAAGTATGTGTAGTGCACAGTTCAGGGCTTATGAGGCTCCTTGTAGGTCATAGTGATGAGTATGAGCTGCCTGTCAGAGTTAAGGGCCATGTTCAGTGCTAGTCTGAGGATTCCTACTGAAATAGTTTCCCTAAGGAGCAAGACCAGAACAAGAACCCTTTCTTTCCCTGTGACCTATGGACATAAGGATGTACCAGTGGTGTGGGGGGACCCACAAAGGGAACAGCAAACTTGAATAACAAGAGAACCATATAGAACATCAACACAAAGATTACAAAACACAGGGGGATAAACAGTACGTGTGAATGCAGAATGTGCAAAGGACAAATGTTAAGTCTGCTCTGGAATGTGACAACCCAGTAGACTAAGGTAGAGAATGCCAGTGTGTGGAACCTGATACAGAACTCATATTGAAGGTAAAATTAAGAATCTAGAATAGAGCCAGGCAGTGATAGGACACGCCTTTAATCCCAGCACTTGGGAGGCAGAAGTAGGTGGATTTCTGAGTTCGAGGCCAGCCTGGTCTACAGAGTGAGTACCAGAATAGCCAGGACAACACAGAGAAACACTGTCTTGAAAAATAAAACAAAACAAAACAAAACAAAGAATCCAGAATAGAAAGTAATTAGGTTTGTAGACAAGAGAAGGATTTATTAAGGAAACAGTAGTTAAGTAAATGAAATGATAGAACCACTAGGAACTAACATCATATTTGTGGGACTAAAATGTAGCAGTAACTCATAGGATGGTCCAGCTGGAAGAGCTGTCAGTGAGTTGGTCGGAACTGAGTGAAGACGGTTGTTAAGAACAGTAAGCGGCAGGTAAGAAGGTCAAACATTCTGATACACTTCTTACAAGACGAAGGGAAAGGAAAGGAAGATGAGGCAGAAGTGTAAGAGTGTCAGGGGAAGAGTGACAGACAAGGAGTGAGTCTGCGTCAATAGACAAGTATTTAACAAAACGGATCACTGGGAGCTTATTTTTGATAAACATGAAAATTATTACTTTTTCTTAAAGGTATTTTCTCAGTCTATGAGACAACTTGGCTATTATGTGCAAAAATGATGTTAGCATTCATGTAAATTTTTTTTTTTGCATTCTGGAACTTCAGTAAAAGAAAAATTAAACTGTAATGGAAAATGAAAATATTCATACTCTGAGCATAATAATATCAAAACTTACAAATATTCTCTCCAGTTATTCCATAAGTTCAGTTTAATATTAATAAAATTTATATCTGGTGTCCCAGAGAATTTAATGTCTATTATTTTAGATTTTATATGATATAGCTAAAACTCTGTATGAGATAAGAATATATTTGGCACTAAATATGATAGAAGAGAAAGTGGCCAATAGTCTTCAATGCATTGGCACAGGAGACAACTTTTTGAATAGAACACCAACAGCTCAGCGCTAATATCAACAATTATTAATGGGACTTCATGAAATTGAAAGGCTTTTGTAAGGCAAAAGACACCATCCATAAGACAAAACCGCAGTCTATAGAATAGGAAAAGTTCTTCACAATCCCTATATCTAAGAGAGGACTGATATCCGAAATATAGAAAGAGATCAATCAATTAGACATCAACAAACCAAATAACCCAATTTAAAATATGGTAGAGATCTAAATAGAATTTGCAACAGAGGAATCTCTAGTGGCTGAGAAACACTTAAAGAAATGTTCAATGTCTTTTAGTCACCAGGGAAATGCAAATCAAAAGGACTCTGATTTACACCCATCAGAATGGCTAAGGTAAAAAACTCAAAGGTTGTGAAGCCAAGGGAACGTGCTTTCATTGCTGGTGGGAGTTCAAACTTGTACAACCACTGTGGAAATCAACTTAGCAGGTTTTCAAAATTGGGAATAATTCTACCTCTAGACCTACTGTCAGACCCTAGTCAAGGACCTTAGGTGTCTACTTAACATATCAAAACAGACCTGGCTTCCAGGTTCTCCCAGCATCCCTCAGTTCCTACCTGTTGCAAGTGTGACTAGCATACCCTATCCTCTGCCCCAACTTCCCAGCCCAGGGGTTGGGCTTCCCCCTCTATAATCTAGTTTTGGTCTCTTCTCTCTGCCAGCTAGTGCTCTCTTTTTCTCTTCCCCTCTTCCTTCTCTCCCTGTCTGCATGACAGTTTCCCTGACCCATGATTGGAACTAATGATCCTGACTGAGAGCTTCCAGTAAACCTGATTTTTTTTTTAAATTTTAATTTGTCTTGAATTGACTTATTTCATGGGAGGAGAAAGCCTATTACCAGCTATACCACTCTTAGGCAAATACTGAAAAGATGTTCTACCATACCACAAGAACACTTGCTCAACTATGCTCATAAGTAGCTTTATTCATAATAGTAAGAAACTAGAAACAACCTAGATGCCCCTCAACTGAAGAATGGTTAAAGAAAATTTCCACACATTATCCAGCTATAAAAAAACAATGACATCATGAAATTTATAAATGGATGGAACTAAAAAATATTATGAGTGAGGTAATCCAGATCCAGAAAGACAAACATGGTATGTACTCACTTTTAAGTGGATATTAGTCATAAAGTAAAGGATAACCATGCTACAATCCACAAACTCAAGGAAACTAACAAAGAGTACTCAAGAGGAGAGGCTTGAATATCACTGAGTAGAGGAAATAGAAGAAACAACTGGGGTGGATAGACAGAGGGATCTATGTGGGGGAGGGATTAGGGAAGGGAACAGGAGGGATCTAGTGGGGAGACAATGGAGGGAAAGAGTACTGGGAGAGAGAACTGGAATCCATGTGTTTGGGGGGCATAGAAACTTAGGACAATGGAAACTCTCAGGAATCTATGAAGGTAACCCTAGCTAGCAAAGACTCCTAGCAGTGGGAAATTTGGTGCCTGAACTGCCTATCTCTTTTAACCAGGCCAGACTTCCTGGAATTGGAACACCATGTCAGCCACAACATTTTTGACTTACAATTTGTCCTGCCTGGGAGAGGTACAGGGGTAAAGATAAAGCAGAAATGGATAGAAAGGCTAATGAGACCCATGCCATGAGAGAGAGGAAGAGAGAGAAACCTTGACATAATTACTGATATTCTGCTATAGTTGTAGAGCGGTGCTTAGCATAACTGTCATCTGAGAGGCTTCACCCAGCAACTGATAGGAACAGATGCAGAGAGCCATAGCCAAATATTAGGTAAAGTTGGAGACTCCTGTGGAAGGAGAAGAAGAATTGAAAGAGCCAGAGAGAGCTCAAGAACACCATAAGTCATTGTGTCAGGGAGGCAGAGAAAGTGCCATACAGGGAGGGGTTGGGTAGAACAGCATTTTCAAGGACACAAGCCCAGTGATCTACTTCCTCCTTCTTACCTTTCGCCTCATTCAAATATCAATTATGACTTTATCAATAGATTAACACAAATTAACTTATTGCCAGGACACTCAGGATCTTACCATCTTTGGAAACCTTCACAGGTGCACCCAGAGATCTTTTCTAATTTCCTAGGCATTTATCAATCCCACTGGGTTGATGTTGAAGTCTCTTAGCCTCAAGTATTTGTTTTTAATCTTGCAAGTTATTATTTGTGTATTCTTTAGACTCACCTCCCAAACTGCCATGTATTTTGTGTGCTGGGACTGTGGTTTCACAAACATGGATAATTTTGGTTATTGTATTTTTAATTCTAGAATGTAGTTTTAATAAAGTTTTATTGGTTTCCTAAACTCTTTTATATTTTTCTATTTTCTTGGAGTACATATTTTCTTTTACTTTTTATTTATAGTGTCTTTATCAATAATGTCTAGTCAACTTGTAGTGGTGAACGAACAGGAACGTGTATTGTTGGAAGGAATCTGGGACCTCCATTATTAACAACTTAATGATGTATCTAAAATTTGGCACTGAAGCTTTTGTTTTGCTATCTTTGGCTTTTGCTTTATCCAGTCATGCAGGTTATATCTCTGCTAACTATCTCTCTTGAATGTTTGTGTCTGTGTGTCTGTGTGTGTTCCTCATATACAGGCTTAAAATGGAGTTATTTTTCATATTGCTTGTCTATAAACTCTTGGTTTTGATTGGCCAAACTTCTTTCCCTACTTATCTTTCTATACCCCTATTCTCATTGCTGATTAAACTTTCCACAACTTATCTCTGTTTTTCCATCACCTATGTTCTTCTGTCCTCTCTTCCCTTAGGCATCCTAAACTCCATTAGCACTTTCCCACTCTTACTTCTGCAAATATTCCACATTAAAATCACAAAGCTAGAGGTTTGAGGGTTGGATCCATATATAAAAGACCACATGCAACATTTATCTTTCTTACCTTTTCATTACATTTTTCCAGTTTTTATTCATCTACCTTCAAATTCCATATTTTTGTTTTCTTTACAGTTAAAATCCATTGTATATATGCAACACATTTTCCTTATTTATTAATTGATTGATGTGTATCTATGCTGATTCCAATTTCTAACTATTGTGAATAGGAACAGTAATGAACACAGCTAGTTAAGTATCTCAGAAATAGGATAGAGATACTTGGCTATATGCCCAACAGTGATAAGACTGGGTCATATTGTAGTTATACTTTGAACTTTTTGAGGAACTCCCACACTGATTTCTATAGTGTCTGTGCCAGCGTGCAGAATTACCAAGAGTAAATAAATGTTCATTTTTCCCAAGAAGCTGCTCAGCATTTATAGTTATTTTAGCTCTTGATTATATTTTGATTAAAGTGAAATTTAATAATATTTTTACCTCAAATATCTATAAAAATGAGTTATACTTAACATTTATACATGTTTATTAGTCTTTATGTATTTCTTCCTTGAAAAAATTATCAGTTGAAATACATTGCTTTTAAATGAAATGGGTTGTTTGTTCGTTTTTATTATTTTTGTTTTTTTGTTTGTTTGTTTGTTTTTTGTTTTTTGTTTTTTGTTTTTTCGAGACAAGGTTTCTCTGTATAGCCCTGGCTGTCCTGGAACTCACTCTGTAGACAAGGCTGGCCTCGAACTCAGAATTCCACCTGCCTCTGCCTCCCAAGTGCTGGGATTAAAGGCGTGTGCCACCACCGCCCAGCTCTGTTATTTTGTTTTTTAAATTATTTGTTTATTCTGCATGCTGATCCTTTCATGGAGGTATAGCTGGAAAAGTGTTTATCCTACCCTTCGGACTGCCTCTTTACTCAACTTACCATTTCCTTTGCTCCGCAAATGCTTTTTAGTGTAATGAGATTTCATTTTTCAGCCACTCCAAGTTATTTGTTGTGCTATCAGAGTATTATTCAAAAAGTTTTTGCTTACTTTTTCTTCAAGCACTTTTAAATTATTAAGTCTTATGCTGAGAACCTTGGTCCCTTTGGAGTTAAGTTTGTTCAAAATGAGAGATAAAAATCCAGGTTCTTTTTCCCACACATTGATGTTCAGTTTCCAGAACAGTGTTTTCTTGTTGTGGGAGAAATTATCCCAAAGAGTTGAACATAGCCTCAAAAGAAGTATAATAAATTATCTAAAATTATTTCATTAATCAAAGATAAATACTTTTTCCTTCCAAAATGAGTGCTTCCAAAATGAGCCAGTTAAGGTGAATGAACCGAGCATGGTGGCCCAGGTGTATAGCCATAGATTCTTGAGAGGCTGTGGCAAGTATGAGTTGCACAGCCTATCCACATGACTAAAAACATGGCTTTTCGGTTTTGGTGTTTTAAGTGAGTAATTTACAAAGACAATGTTTATAAGCAGAATAAGGTTATTGATATTTGTCTCTCGTTCGTGCATAGTTTGGTGTCGTTTCATTCACTATTCTGGTTAAGAAAATAGACAGATTGCAAATGACAAGATAAACGTGGTATGGCAGTTATGGAATAGCTTCCAGGATGCATTCAGATTCCACACTAAGAGGCCAAAGAAGGCAAGATAAGGCATGGCAGTTGCCATGTTCCCTGGAATAACTCAGACTGTCAGAATTCTACATGCTATTTGGTTTCTGTCAATCTGAGGGATTCAATTGAGACTACTCTGGAACTGAGCCACTTGGAAAAAGACTTGGTGTGTGAAGCATGACTTTATTGGCCTGGCTTTGGGCCCAGAGCAAACAGATGGGGCAGAGTGATGGCTTCATGATTTGGTAGCAACTTTCCAATTTGGTAGTTTTCTGGTAATCTGTTAGCTGTCATCTTATCTTCCCCATCCACAAGGCTTCTGATAAGAACAGAGTTAGGAACAAAGATGGGGAACTGTCCTTCAGTGAAGTTGTATATTTGCAGGATGTTCAGCCAGTTGTCTGTGTCATTAAATGATATCACATTTCTGCAAACCCACCTAGTAATTAGCTACTATTGTTGATGAGCAAGCTAATTGCTACTACAGAGCAACTACATATGAATCAGTAAAACTTAGGGATAGAACAAATTGTCAACTTATCATCTACAGGGGAGTGGGTGTATCTATATCTATATTTGGGCATTGCTCTTTTATAGATGATAAATATACTAAGAACTATGAAGTGCTGTAAATGTACAAATGTTACCTGATTTGGCTTTTAAAGAAAAGTAGATGCCTAAATATTGTACTGCTACACATTGAGACTAAACAACGCTAAAAGAAAGCAGCGCACACTGATATTATAAGACCAAATTCTTACCTCCCACCTACAGGAAAACAGTAACTAAAAAACTTGAGTCTTTTTAAAATAAATACCTAATCACTGAACTTTATTTAAAACAATTAATTATGAATAAAAGTAAAATGTAAAGTTACGTATCAGTTCTATAGAAATGAAAAAAATCATTTACTGATTGAATCATTTGTGCTTGATTACAGCAGTCAAATATCTATATCCAGAGAAAGACAACTTGTTTACAGTCTTGATAAGAATAGTTTTTGTTGGCTCTTGCAAAGTCAATAAAGAGTTTTAAGTGACTTGTGGTTAGATTTTATTTTTAAAGATTATTTCTAAAGAATTTGAGAAAACAGTGATTCACTAGCACTTGAAGTGTAATCTGTTAAAACATAATGGCTAGAGGCAAGATATATATATACGTTAAACAGGAACATTGGAATATTTGTTAGAGCATATGAAATATAGTATGTTGAATGTATCATCCACTGGCAGAGACTTGGAACTATTTAAATATAGTGTGTGTTGTTAAAGTCATTGTTGATAGTCTCAATGGGGGAAGTTCATTCACTCTGTATGACTTACTCATCATTAGCTTTCATAATTTCATTATCAATAGAAAGTAAATTTCCTGTTTTTTTTCACACAAAGTTCTGCAACATAGCATACAGTTCTATAATAATGTTTTGTACAATTGCTTGAGCTTAGGGCCAACATTCAAAATTTTAAAACTGACAATCATCTCTATCTTCAACTATGAATATCAAACACTGGTTCAGAGATTAGGTTAGCTGAAGATCTCATGATTAAAAAGACAGAACTAATAATACAACAGAGAAAGCACTCATATGTAATATATGTATATGTTGTTATAAATACATATTTAAATTTTGATTCATAAGTAACTCCAACATGATTTAAATACTTTCTGTTCTGTTAAAATTAAAATAAGAATTCTACCCTAATTTGTACAAGATATATTTTTCAAATTCAAATTGTAGTATCACAGTATCTTTCATACCTTAGTGCAGACACAAATAAAATTTCTGTGTGGCAAAATCTGTTTAATGTACAATTACAAAGCTTTTAAATACACTTTAACTGGAAGGAATTAGTCTGGAATGCAACGGCATACTAAAAGCCAAAATATACAGAAAAGAATCTAATTTTGTAACTTTTCTATAATTGACAATTATTCTTAATTAATATAATAAGATCTTCAATTAATAAATGTACTTAACAGTGCTTATTAGTGTAAAAATACTTCAAAATTGAAACCCAAATACCCTCATTATAGATCATGTTAGTATGAACATTAATAACTGATTTGGGGCATTAATATAAAACTCACCTAAGTACGGCGTCATCTTGCCCCAAATTCTATTCTCATTATTAGAGTTTTAACATAGAAGATCGTCTAACTTTTTCCTATGTTTTGAATGTTCACTATCTTGCGTATTTTGATTAAACTGTAGAGATTTGCTTCCCTTCTGCTCATGTGTTACCTACATAATATTCCTGCTTTCCCCTCCTAGTCTAAAAAATTTAAAGCAATCATTACCCTGCCTTTTTCAGAGAATTGTTCTGAGTTTTGCTGAAGTGACTTGCAGTATATATGACCATGTTGAATTACATATGCATTGAAGTATGACTGAGAGAGTAATTCTCGATACAAACTGAAGGTGATTTAAGAAGGATACCATTTTCTGTGTGGGCAAACTGAAATCAGTGGTGCCCATTCTCACTGAAACTTGCATCATTCCCAGCACTTCTCAGTGCAGTTCTTAGACTTTTAACAAAGCCCTATCTGAGACTATAGAGCCTGTGGAGGACACTTCCCCCAAACTGAGAAGTGGCAGCAGAAGAGAACTAGATAGACAGGTGTCCCCTGAACCCATCCCACTCAAGGTAAATGTCAAGGTACAACTGCAGTACATATGAAACCACATTGTACCTTCTGGGGTCTCTCAAAGGACCAAGTGCCAGAGAATGCAAACTTCTGATGCTTGCTGTCAACCACCCTGGACCAACAGACAGTCCTTTGGAGGTGACTCTGAGATGTATATGCCTCAATAGCTCCGGGCTTTTTAAATAGTGACAGAAACCAGTGAATTGCTATGGTGTAATATATACTTTACAGGCAACGTCTCCTTCTCTGTTTGACTTCCCTGATCTAAACCACTTGCCCTTGACCCCTGTCTCCATCGAGTCTAACTGATCACAGAAAATCCTAGAATTTAAATATTTGGTTTTTGCAGCTATCCAAAGATTAGAAACTGGGAGCAGCGGCTACAAAATCTCCTTACTTAGTAATCCGCTCTTAACATCATGTTTTCAATAAAAGTTAAAATGAATACACAGTGATAGAGCTAGCATAGTTTAAGAGGATAAAAATATAAAAAGATAATCTAAAATTTTTATTCTCTCCCCTCCAAAGTGAGAGTTCTGTTAATTCTCTAGATTTTTTCCTACAGCGTTGCCCCCAAGAGACTGTGGTTGACAAAAATTGGTAAATTTAAAGGATTAAGCTATTGATATTAAATCTTATGTTTTTCACTTCAGGCTGTTCTTAAGCTCTTTCCCACTTTGCCCCTGGTGCCATTAGCTTTGTTGGGGTGCATTGCTTACATTTTGTTTCTTGTGAAAGTGCATTAGTTTAGTTATTAGTCATTAGTAGGATGTTGGGTTCTATCTTTTGCTTCAGTGTGAGGCAGGAGTGGGGAAGCTGATTCTTAAGAAAGTAGAAAGTGAGTGGCCTGCCTGCGGTAGGCACCACTAGGATGTGCAAGTATGTCCTGGGGAGATGGGAAACAAAGAAAAGCAGAACCACAGTGTGTGCACTATGGGAAAGGGCAGAACTGTAAATGGTAATGAGGAACAGCTTGACGTGAGTAGCCTGAGCGTCCATCTGAGGCCACCGTGGAAGTGAGACTTCATGCTTACACTGAAGACCGTATCTGGGTCCGTGGCCCTGCAACAGCAGAAATCTGTGTCAATGTTCACGCATATGCCTATGCACCCAAAGCTAGGCAGATGTCCCTTCTCTGGGATGCCACCTTGGAACATAATGATGTCCAAGGGCGACACAGAGATGGCTGGGCTCCTCACTGGCTGCACCACTAGGGACAGTGGGCTCTGGACCTCACCTGGGCAGCCCAGTAGAACTAGTCCTGGTGGCAGGGGACGGAAGGGGGAGCATGGTTGAGCTGGCCTGAGATTGTAAGATCTGTTTATCTTTTTCTAGAGCTTTTTCTCTTCCTTCTTAAGTTTACAGATATTTTTATGCACAGTTTACTTCAACATTCTGCTTTATCTCTTAGCTTTCTTTTTTCTCTACCAGTTACACAACTCATAAACTTGCAATCTGAACACCCCCCCCCCCACCATACACACACCTGCGCTTTTGCTAATTTTCAGGACTTCCTTTTTCTCTTTCTTCTTTCCTTCTTTCTTTCTTTCCTTCTTTCTTTCCTTCTTTTACTTTTCATTAATTATTTGTGAGTTTCACATTATGCACTCCAATCTCACTCACCTCCCTGTCCACTCATGTTCACCCTCCACCCTTAAAACAAAGAAAGAAAACCAAAACCAACCAGACAAACAAACAAACAAACAAACAAACAAAGCTCCCTGCAGTATGTCACAGTATGATCTACAATATACCCTTTTGTCCACAAACCTTCACTTGCATATGTATTGCAGTGACTCATTAGTCTGGTTCAAGGTCTACCAGGTCTTCTGCTACACTATCAGTACTGGATCTCTAATGGTAACTCTCACAGACCCTGTTGTTACCCTGTGTCATGGAGAACCTGCAGCTTTGGAGCAGTCCCCTCACAAACTCCAGCAGTTTATGGTGACATAAATGTTGGGGTAAGCTAACTCAAAGCCATGGATCTGGAACTGGGTGGTCAGCCTCCCAGCATTCCTGTGCTTGTGCCACCCAGGCCCTGCTCTCCAGTGTTGCCCAGGTGAGGGGTAGAGCCAGCTCTCATGCTCTCTCACCCTCAGGCCAGCTCAACCATGCACCCTGCTCCACCCCTTGCCACCAGAGCTAGCTCTACTGGGCTGCCCAGGTGAGGTGCAGAGCCTTGGCTCTCTAAGTGGTAAGCACACAGGCTCAGTGTAGCCTCAGTGGCACTGCCTTGTGGAAAATTTCTCTTTCACTCTCCTGGACTATGTCATCTATTCCACTCTTGTGTGCCGTGGAATCGTTTCTTCTTTTACTATACTCTATTCAGATGGGGTCAATGGATAAAAGATGTAGTTCCTATGACTGCTTTGGTCTTGGTCTCTAAAAGAATGTCTTGCTTAAGGACTTGTGTTTGTGTGTGTGTGTGTGTAACTTTCCATGATAGTTTTTGGTTGATTATTTCTGTCTTCATTAGATGTACCATGGTGGGAGAAGTCTGGGATTAAAATGTCTGGAGTAAAGTATGATGGATCACATCTGTAATCATAGCACTTTGGAAGCTAAGATATATGGGTAGCTCTCAGTTGGAGGACAGCCTGATCTACATAGTACCAGGTGAGCCTGTGCTGCAGTGTAAACATATTTTCAAAAATCAAACAAACAAACAAACAAAAAAACAAGGAAGTAAACAAGCAAACAAACAAAACAAAAACAGGAATGATGAGGTAGAGGGTTGGACATTCCATATGTTTCAAATTGTGAAGACAGTTCCTATGCTTGTTTGCAAGAATCAATACCACAAACAAATGTCTAGAAAAATAAGACATGTTCCAGATAAGACACGCTGAGTGGCTCTCGAACTTATGTCTGGTCTTACATGATTCTATTGGTCTGAAGTCTAAAGTCATGATGCTACCAGATGTATTTTTTTTTTCCCAAAGAATCAAGTAGATTCCTTCCTTGAATCTTCTAGGCTCCACTGCTCCAGGATCTCACCTCGGATTACTCCAGCTTCAGCCTCTTTCTCTATAAGCCCACAAGTCTTGCTTCTTTCCTGATTTTAATCAGAATACATCTGTGTCTGTCAGGATGACCCTACCTGGATCTTTAGGGAAGCAAGTCACTGACATCACCCTGGGTAGGAGCAGCAACTGGGATTTTTCATCACATTGAAACAAAATTCAACATTGTCCATGCAGGCCACTCTGTGTTTTCAAATCTTGAGCCCTGGAACAGAGATAATTTATTGGCTATTTGGAAAGAAGATAAGCTGTACTAAAAATGTGGATTAAAGTGATATACTATTTTTGGAGTGTTTTCTTTGTATTTCAAGAATATGCACACAAGGGGAGATATTTGCAGTAAAACTGGCAAAAAATCAGATGTGCAGTAAGTCATCTCCCTGTGGGGCCGCAGGGCCGATCCACACAGGTGAGTTTTGTTTCACCCTTTAAATTCTAGCACTGGAGTTCCTACATATTTTATTAGTCAATATTTTGTCTTTTCTCTCTTCCATCTGGTGACATCAACCCAGCGAGTGACCAATAAATATTTGAAATGGATCAAATGATTAAGTCACAACATCTAATTGCAATGTCTGCCTTGTGACCCTCCACATCCCTTTATGCTTATCAGAAACAACCACCGTGGAGACTGCTGTGCACAGGACGCATACATCCCTGGTAGATGGAGATGTTTAAGGCAATGGGAGGTTGTCACCAGTACCCCAGCAATGGCGATGCACTCTCCAATTCTAATTGTGTTAGATGCAATGCAGTCTATGCTAAGCAGTCACGGATCAGAGGACTCTTGACAAAACAAAATCAGAACGGGACAGTCACTTATCACCATTCCTCCTTATGAGCTGACACCTATAAGGTTGGCTCATTAATATAAAAAAAATCCACAAAACAGTGAGCACTGGACTGGGTGGAGGGGACTCATGAGCTAGCCTTCTGTTTCTCCTTTTCTCTAGGGTTCCATTCCTGTTTTTCCTTGTTCCTCACATTCTGTCATGAAGAGACCAGTCAGCCAGTCATCTCCCTACATTAGTTTCTAAGGAGAAAGCAACTTCCCTGGAAGTTTAGAGAGCTGTGGTCACTTATATCTTCCTGTGCTGTTAGGTTATTTTCAAGATAGCTGGAAGACGCCTTAGTAATTCTTAAAGACAGAGCACATAGCAAGTCTGTTCACGTCACCCTTGGGGCAAAGCGAAGGTAGTGCCAAGTGCTAAAAAGACCACCGACTGCTAGCAGGACTGCCCCTGGAGAGAGACCTGTGGGTTAGGAGCTGCTGCCTCCTAGAAGGTGAGTGAGAGAAAAAGCAAAAGGAGATATGGCACTGAAGGGAAAGCGAGAGTAACAAGAATGGAGACTGTCTTAGTCCTCTACAAGCCAGCCTTGACTCTCTCGTTTGTTCGTTCGTTCATTCATTCATTCATTCATTCATTCATTATTTAAAGTTAGTGTACAAAGTAATGGGCATCACCTTGGCACTGTCCGAATAGCCTTATCACTATTCTTATCGCCCTTCCACAGCCCCTTCCTCCACCCTCCCTACATCCCTCAGCACGTTCCCTTCCTCTCAGTACATACTTCTTCCTTCTGCTTTCTTTCCCCATGGACTCTTATTTTATTTTATTTTTCTTCTCTCCCTCACTACTTGCGTCCTCGAGGCCTCTTCCCCTCTTTCTCTTCCACCTCCCCATCACCTGCACACACACACCCAAGTGTGGTGTAACTGGGGTAATGTGGTAGCTCTAATTTTATCCTTTTGAGGAAACTCCACGCTGACTACCACAGTGGAGACACACGTTTCCACTCTTACCAGCAGTGTGTGGGCATTTCTCTGCCTTTATAGCTTGCCAGCATTTGCTGTCCGCTTTCGTTTTGTTTTGTTTTGATGCGAGCCATTCTGACTTGGGTGAGATAGAATACCAAAGCAGCTTCAATTTGCATTTTCCTGATAACTAAAGATATTGAGCAAATAAGTATACTCTTTCCAAATAAGTATAATATTTGTATTTATTTTTGTTTACTTAAAAAAGCCCTTGCCAAAAATCATTTTTGAGAACACTCTGTTCCGTTCATTAGGCATTTATTTGCTGGACATTTTTACTGTTGTTTTGGGTCTTTTTAAAGTCAAATTTTGCATCATCTACTCACTGTACATGTTAGTCTCGTCTGCTCTAAGCCCTCTCATGAGCCAACTCCATACTGTGGATTTGTTCACTGTGGAGAAGGGTTTTAGTTACACCCAAATCCATCTGTCCATTTCTGTCGTCATTTCTCATGCCATTGTTGTCCTTGTCAGGAAGTTCTTGCCTCTGCCTCTGCCTTTGAGTGTTCCATCCCTGCTTTCTTCCTGTACTGGGGTGTTTCCTGGTATTTCACTGAGGTCTTGGATCAACCTTGAGCTTCTGTGGGCTGAGAGACTTGCACGTGCTTTCATTTTTCTCTATTCTTATTCAGTAGTTATTCATCAGCAAAAGTTGATCTGTCTTCAGTGCGTTAGTTCAGATTAGATGGCTATGTGGGTTCAATTCTGAGTGCCCTGTTATTTCCACTGGTTTATGTCTGTCTGTCTGTACTTGCCACGCTGGTTTAGTTAGTAAGAGTATGCCCAGAGGATTGGAATACACAAAGTACAAACCACAAATCACAAGAAACTCAAGAAAAAGGAAGACCAAAGTGTGGATACTTCGTTCCTTCTTAAAAGGAGGAACAAAATACCCATGGAAGGAGTTGCAGAGACTAACTATGGAGCAGAGACTGAAGGAAGGGCAAGCCAGAGACTGCTCCACCTGGGAATCCTTCCCATATTCAATCATCAAATCCAGACACTATTGTGGATGCCAACAAGTGCTGTATGACAGGAGCCTCGTATAACTGTCTCCTGAGAGGCTCTGACAGTTACTGACTAATACAGAAGTAGAGGCCTCAGCCATCCATTGGACTAAGCACAGGGTCCCCAGTGAAGGAGCTAGAGAGAGGACCCGAGGAGTTGAAGGGTTTGCAGACCCTTAGGATGAACAACAATATGAACTAACTAGTACCCTCAGAGCTCCCAGGGACTAAACCACCAACCAGAGAGTACACATGGTGGCACTCATGGCTCCAGCTACATATGTAGCAGAGGATGGCCTAGTCAGTCATCAATGGAAGGAGAGGTCCTTGGTCCTGTGAAGGTTCTATGCCTCAGTGTAGGGGAATGCCAGGGCCAGTAAGCAGGAGGGGGGTGTGGTGAGCAGGGGAAGGGGGAAGGAACAGGGGTTTGTTTTAGTTTTATTTTATTTTATTTTATTTCATTTTTTTTGGAGGGGAACCTGGGAAAAGAGATATTGTAAATAAAGAAAATATCTAATAAAAAAAAAGAGTTAAATGAAAAAGAATATGTAGTTTACTTCATTCTCGGGTTCTGTGATCCCTGAATCATTGCTCGTTCTGCTTACTGTTATTTTTACTATTGAGGATTGTTAGTGCATCCATGTGAATTGTAGGATTTCTTCCCTAATTCTGTGCAAATTTTCATTGGAATTTTATTGGCAATTTCATTGACACTTTAGATGGCTTTTGTTAAAAGATGTTTCAAAAATATTGACTTTACTGGTTCATGAATATGGGGAGTCTTTGCATCATATCTTTTCTTTAATTTCTCTCTGAAGTTATTATTGTTGGTCTATAGGTAGATTTTTTTGTGCTGTTGTAAATGAGATATTTCCCCCTTGATTTATTTTCTCAGCAACTTTGTGGCATTGGACTATATAAAAGAGATACTAATATCTGTGTTGATTTTGTATCACGCTACTTTGCTGAAGTAGTTTATCAGGCTTTATAGTTTTCTGGTGGAGTCATTAGGATATTTAAAATGTTTTTCTTGTGTATAAATGAAACTTACTTTATAATATAAATACTGTTCCTATTGTTTGACCTAAGATGTCAAGCACTCTAATAAGTGGCATTGTGAGAATGGAAAACCTTTCCTTATTTGGAAACACAAGGGATTTGTTTTGATTTTTTACCATGATGATGGCTATTGACTTGTTTATTTTACATATATATATGTGTGTGTGTGTGTGTGTGTAAGTATGTATTATATATTATATATAGTATATAAACATATACATATATATGTATACATATAAATTTTGAGAAAGAGACACCTCACTATTATGATATGGCTCATTTATTCCTGGTTTCATCAGCTTCAGGACATTGAACATTTTCAAAGTATTTTGCATGATGGTCATTTTTCATCTTATAAGCATATTTATTTGTTGTATTGAATTATTGACCTTTGTAAATGAACCATACATTTTTTTGGATGAAACCAACTTGGTTCTCTTCTTAATGTTTTATTAAATGTTTGTAAGAATTTTATTAAGAATTGATCATATTATTCTTTAGTGTTCTGCATTTTTTTGTTTGTTTTGTTGTGTTTTGTTTGTGTCCTTTCAGGTAATATTGACATCAAAAACAGCTTGAGTTGTATGGTGTTAGCGCTTGAACCTTTCGTTAGACGTTAGTAGTGATTCTATCTGGTCTTGAGGCTTGGTGTGTGCAGAGGAGAATGCCTTTCCTTTGGTTACTACTCCTTCAATTTTATTACTGCTTAATACTTAGGCTATTTATATCTTTTTTTTTTTCGATTGAATTTTGCAATGTTGAATCTTCTTGACATAACAAAAACAACCTTTGCCCCGATGTGGGAGAAAAGAAAATTTATTCTAGACCCAAATATGAGTAAACACAGCCTGGGGACTTAGATTTAGGTTTTCTCAAACCTTGCGTTCCAGTGTGATAATGGCTTAATGAATTTTATTTAGTAATGGAACAAAGAAAAAATCTTAAGTTAAGGTACTTTTAAGAGACAGTGGTGGAAAGAAAATAGGTTTTTTTGCTCTAAGCCTCAGGAGTCAGTTGAGGACACTCTTGGCCTTTTGGCTCCTGGAATTTAGTGATCTATTTAATGAATATGTTCCAATAGTCTATACCTGTTAGTCACAGGTGTTAAGACAGATAGAGAAATAGGCAAGGAATGGCTATCAAAGGGGCTAAAGCTAGGCCAACATAAATTGTAATTAGACTCCAGGCTGCAACGTTCTAACCTCCCCTAAACCATTTTAAGCTGTTAGTTTGTCTCATAGAAAGTTCAGTGGAACTTGTGGTTCTTCCAGGAACTTCATATTATCAAACCCAGAGCCTGGCACTTGCTACCCAAACATTTCACCACTGACCCATATCCCAGCCCAAGTTTTCTATTATCATTCCAGATTTAATTTTGGTAGGCCACATGTGTCAAGGAGCTTACTTCTTGTAGGCTTGCTTGCTTTCTCTCCCTGCCCTCCCACAAATAAGGGAAGTAAGAACTGAAGCAGTAGCTACAGAAGAACACTACTTACTGGCCTGGTTTCTGGCTCATCCTTGACCAGGTTTTTTACACAATCCAGGAATATTTATCAGGGGTGGTACTGCCCATAGTGGGCTAGGCCCTCCAACATCAATTAGCAATCAAGGAAATGCAGCATAGACACGCCCACATGCCAGCTTGGTAGAAGCAACTCTTTTCCCCATTTTGGTAGAGGCAACCCGCCTTTCTCCCAGTTTGAGGCTGTCTCTAGTAACTCTCACCTGTGTTAACTTGACAGCTGAAGCTCGGTAGGGAAATGAGATATTAAACATATGTAATATGAGAGAACAGAGTAGGGTGGGTAAGGAGAGGGATACAGGAATCTAAATACTTACTAAATGCTTATGCACAAAGAGACCAAAAAGCATGATAGGGCATGGGTTAAATAAAACTAAAAATGAAGAAGTATTATTAAACCCCATTACATTATATACTTACTAAAACTCTAATAACAACAGAAATGGAGTTTGAACAGATACCTCGCATGAGTGAACAGTGCTGTTCCCAGAGGGCTTGAGCTGATTACACGTAAATCTCAGTGCAGGTCATGAGATACCTCCACGTGGGACCATGAAGGGCAGTCTGTGTTTTTGATTGAGCAAGGCTTGCTTCCGGAGACCCAGCAGAAGGTTCTACAAGGGATGGAACAGTAAAAGCCACGCCCCCAGAAATAGTTGCCTGACACCATGAGTCCTCCAACTCACATAGACAATGCCCCAAGTTCCCACTATTCTGCCTGGACTCCACCCCAAGTCAACTGACCACAGCCAGGTATGTCCCGCCTATGGGAACAGAAAGTTAGCCTAGCCCACCATATAAGGGGCTGTTCTCTCTCTCTCTCTCTCTCTCTCTCTTTCCTCTCTTTCTACCTGTAGCTTCTCACCTCTCATCCCTTCCCTCCCCTTCCCCTCTCTCCACGTGGCCATGGCCTGCCTCTACTTTTCTACCTTTTCTCTCTCTCTCTGTCACTTCTATAATAAAATGCCTTAAGTCCATTGATTGCCTCCCTTCAACTAGACTCCTCCTGTTGGCCCAGCATTTGCAGCCTTGAGACCTGACCGGTGACCCTCCCCCCTCCCATCCCAATCCCCCAGCCCCACCCTCCCACCCCAACTTGTTCCCGATTCCCCTGCCCGCCCCCTTTCTCCCTCCAGCCTGGGGATAGACTGAGCTACCCCTGGAGCCCCCACCTCATTCTCAGCTTTCCCGTGCATCCAGAAGTGTCTGGGATGCCCTCTTTCCACTCCTCGCAGACTGGGAGGTGGCTCACGACAGCCAAACGCCACCAGGTCAGTGTGGAGAGCACGAGCAGCCTCCAGTGTCTGCCTGCCCAGTACCGGAGCTCTGGTGGGACACGGGTTTTCCTTTCCATCCCTTTATTCCCCCACCGCCCAGCAGTGGTGGTGCCTGGTGCCCAATGCTGCCCTGGCAGCAGCGGCGCCCATGTGGTGCTCTACATCTCCATACCAGCTATTGGTCCAGAAGTCATACGGAACTTAAAATAATCAACACAGACTATTGTCAACACTTTGGTTTGCTTGCCATAACTAGCAGTAAGAACAGAATGTAAAGACACTATTCACTATGGATGCAGAACACAGAAAGATCAACTATAACTAAGCAGAAAACTCTCTCCCCGCTGGTAGGTTTCCACAATGTTGGAAGGTGCCAAGCAGGCTACTTCGGGGAGAAGAGATCAGTAGTCTTACTCAGTTCTAGACTGTGTGACTTACCAGGCAAGATGTAAACCATGAGTGCAATAATGGCCATAATGTTTATGGTAATAAACGGCTGCCTCCTTGATTTTTTGAGGTTTTGAGGTTTACTCCACAGGAGGGAATTCATGTTTGGTACTGTTAGCATAGTCAAAAACTATGGTTAGGGAAATCCTAGGTCCAAGGCAGTTATCTTTTGATGTTGTTTTGCTAAATGGTCATGTTTTCAATTGATTTATAAATATTTACATTTTTACCTATATGTCTGTGTTCCTCTCAACCTTGAGCAGAGGATCTTCTTATTGCAGCAGTTAGTACAGGGACTCACCACTGTTCAGGTGCTGACAATGAGCTTCATATGCTTAGTCATAGATGGGACATCGGTATTGACCACTCCCTAGGACTTAGGGAGTGCTTTGGAGGAAGGAGCAGAGAGAATGTAAGTTCTGAAGGATAATGACGCATGCTATGAAATGTTAGCCTCTAGACATAACAGAGCTGGTGCCTACATGAACTCACAACACCTAGGGTTTATAGACTTATATTTTTCCAAACTTACTTCAGAAAATGTATTTAATAGTTTAAGTTCCCTTCTAGCCCACTCTCCACCAAAGGTAGTGGAAAAGAAAGGTTAATAAAGTAAGAGGGGATGTACTTAGAAATAATTTTGGGGGGTGAATCCAATCTGTGCTGTCAGGATCTCAGCAGTTCAGTTCACATGAATCAGCGCCAGTAGCTTGATCCTCTCCCAAACACCATTCACAAATCAGCAATGGTAGTTCAACCTAGCAGAAACCGTGAGGCTCAGTCAATTGGCCCAAGTCTGCAGAAGTGGCAAGAAGCTGTTGGAATAACACCAGAAGTACTTTGGTGCATTTCTGTCTACAAAGTCACCACAAATGATGATCAGCAAAGAGTGGAAAGGTGAACCAATACCACACAGCATGGTCAGCAAAGACCAGCATCAGCAAAGCCCAACAAAGACCAGCAAGGTGAACCAATATTAAACAGCATAATCCATTTATGCTTATACCATTTCCAAACATCACGTGTTCTCTCAAGAGTCTGCTCTAGCAAAACATCAGGAGCATATCAGGAAGCTTCCAGAAAAACACCAGTGTCTGTTCTTAACAAAATATCCTCCCACGTGTCTGCTTCAGCAAAAACATCCTATCATAAGACAGTTTCCAGAACATCACATGACAAAACTGAGTCTCTAAAAAATCCAGAAATTTCCATTTCAATGGTTAGCTGCACAAGACTTCATAAGATTAAGTCAGTTGAGAATGCTAGCAGTGAGAGAAAAGCCCAAGTCCCCATCCCAGATGAGTAGCTATTGACAGTGAATAGTTTCTGCAGGAGGGTGAGTCACTGTTCTTTAAGGGGTAACCATTGATATGCTACTCATGACCAAGTGGATAGCGTCTCAATCATGGCATGTTGGAAATATTAATTGAACTTGAGGAGAAAATGGAGATATCTAGGGGACAGAGGCCAGTGGATGTAGAAGGAAAGAATGGGGCACAGATATGATTAAGTTTCATGGTAAAGATCCACGGAATTTTCAAAGAATAAAAAATGGGAGGAAATAGTGCATTGTGATTTAAGGGAACAGCCTGTTGTAATGAGGAATGCCTTGGCTTCTCATGGTACCAGATGCATGTCATCTGGGATTTGAGGTGACTGCTTAGTTGCATCTGTAGTTAGGAACAAAAGAGAAACGTGTGCTGATGTTCATGTGGCTTTCTTCTTTATTCAATTTTCATCTAGCCAAGCACTCAAGCCGGTAGGATGATTTCCACTCACATTTACCTTGAGTCTGCCACTTCAGTTAAATGTCTGTTCTCTACATGAGTCCATCTCAGTTATGCTGACAATGAAATATTACCACTGAAAATAGGGTAGTCTACAGACTGCTGTTAGGGTCTCCTGATCAGTCTATAGACTGCTGTTAGGGTCTCCTGATCAGTCTATAGACTGCTGTTAGGGTCTCCTGATCTCTAGTGTAGTTTAAATATGAGATACCGTGGCTGACTCTCAGTTTGGATGCCATATCTAAAATTAAAATAGAGTATTGAAACCACTGACTATTGTTTCAGGTCCTATCAGATCTTTAATGTCTAATAATGTAGTTAGTATTTTTACGTGTAAAACTGAAAGTCTCCGCATTCAGCAATGCATATTTGTATTACTCCTGGGTGTTTTTTATGGACATGTAGTAGACTTCTTTAGTTTGTTTGAATAATTTTGGTTTGAAGTTTACTTCTCAAATATCAGAATAGCTTTGCTAGATAGATTTCAGCCTCCAGTCCCTTGAAAACCTAAGTCCTATCACTTGATTGTTGGCTTTTGGTTTTCCTTACCAGGGTAGGTGTGCTTCTTGACACAAAAGTCAGGTAAACATTTTAACCCAGCCAAAAAGACTTTTTGCTAGTGAATTAAGGTCATTTCCACTTCAGCTTATTATTGAGAGATGCTTACTAACTACTGTGAGTTTTCTATTGTTTTCTATGAGTATTCTATTGATTTCTGTGGTTGTTGGTTGGTTCGTTTCTATTTTTGCCCTTCCCGTCTATAAGAATTAGAGATTTGGTAGTTCCCTGTAGAGGACAAGATGGACTCAACCTTGCTCCCCTTTGCTTACCTTCTACTCTCGTGGAATTTCCTTCTTTTCTGTGCTGTTGTTTTGAGATGGCTTTTCTTTCTTCTCAATGTAGCGTCTCTTAGAATTATCTTCTGAAGTGACAGTTTAGTTATCAAAAAGTTCCTTAGCTTGTGTTTGTCTTGAGATGTCCTTATTTCATAGTCAACTTGCGTATGTCTTACACACATACACACACACACACACACACATAAACACACACACACACACACACACACACACACACACACTACAAAATAGAACTTGTTACCTGTATCTATGTTTTCAGAGCTGAATGTTTAGCACTAGACAGTCAATCTTAAAAGACAGTTGTGTTGCGTATAGAATGACTGGTTTATAGTTATTTACGTTTAGGGATTAATCATATCATTCCATGCTTTCAAGCCTTTCAAGTTTCTGATGAGAGATTTGATATTATTCAGGTGTTTTCCCTTGTAGTTGATTGGCATTTTTCATTTACAGCTTTGCTGTTATTCATTTGATTTGTATCAATACTTTGCTGTGAATCAATGCTTTTCTGGTCACATCTTTTAGGTTCTAAATATTTCTTACATCTCAATGCCATTTGTGTTCTCTGTGGGTGGAAATTTTTTCTGATAGAATTCATTGTGTAGATTTTATATGCTTCCAGCATTTATCTGACCTGCTTTCTTTATTCCGTGGATTTTTAGGTTTGCTCTTTTGATAGTATCCCATAGTTCTTGGAAGTTGTGAGCAGGATAGTTAATTTTTTCTTATTGAACTGTTAGTGTAGTATTTCCCTGACCCTGCCTTCCTTTCTTGATATTCTTTTTTCTTACAGGTTGAGTCTGTGGTGATGCCTTCTTGTGTTTTTTGTTATACTCACTATTAATTTTTTTTGAAATTAAGACATAATTACATAATTCCCTCTTACATTTTCTTCCTACAATTTAACTTCTTGCTCTATGTCAAATTAATGGCCTCTTTTCTTAACTTGTAGTTACATATGGATTTATTCTTAAGTATATAAGAACAGTGTTCTCAGTCTGTATATTATTCTGTATGTAGATGATATCACGCTGACCACTTGGTATTGGTTATCCAAGTTTAATTCTCTTTACTGGGGATGATCATTTCCCAACTTCAGCATTCCTGTGTCGCTTGTCTAGGGTCTCTTCTTTGAATTTGTCTAGGGTTGGGGTTCCATGAAATTTCTCCATTCCATGTTAGCATGTCTATCATCAGATGTCTGATGAGCTGGGATGCAGCCTACTAGTATATGATGTGTGTGTGTGTGTGTATGTGTGTGTATGTGTGTGTGCATGTCTGTGTGTGTGTATGTGTGTGTGCATGTCTGTGTGTGTATGTGTGTGTGCATGTATGTGTATGTGCATGTATGTGTGTATGTGCATGTGTGTGTATGTGTGTTTGCATGTCTGTGTGTATATGTGTGTGTGTATGTGTGTGTGTGTGTATGTATGTGTCTGTGTATGTGTGTGGGTGTGGGTGTGCATGTGTGTGTGTGTGTGTGTGTGTGTGTG
>JADRCD010169876.1:0-10449 GCA_019843815.1 Montemys delectorum | reverse complement strand
GGCATTAGTTGAATATTATCCCATTGTCTCTTCCTCCCTCGCACCCACAACAGCTCCATTTCTTTATAGTAGAGAACTAAATATAGGGATGCATTGCTTTACATACTTTCACTTGCTATTTCTTCATATAGGTCTCTACTTTGCCCTTAGTACAAAGCATCTTCTTAAGTGTGTGTATGTGTGTGTGTATGTGTTTGTGTGTATGTGTTTGTGTGTGTTTGTGTCTGTGTGTGTACATATTTGTGTGCATTTGAAAGTCTCCTCTTGCTTTCAAAACCTCTCTGCTCCATGTGCCTTTCAAAGGCACCCACTGCTCCTGTATAGGCTGCCCTGGAAACAATGGGTACCCTTATTGCACATAAGCTGCTGCTGCTGGTGTATGTGTGTGTGTGTGTGTGTGTGTGTGTGTGTGTGTGTGTGTGTGTACATATGTGTGTGAGCCTGTGTGTGTGTCAAAGCTATGAAGTCACTGTGAGATCTCCCCCTGCCCCAATCTCTCAATTTTTACCAAAACATACCTGTCTTAAGCACCAGGTCTTATACGTACCACATTTTGATGAATTAAGCTGAGTTTGTTGGACCAATGACCTCTTCATATTCATCTTATAAGTAACTACTCATCTTGTAAACAACTATTTTTAGAGAAAAGTATGAAGATAGTGGGGTGTGGTATGAGGCTGGGTTTGAGGACATAAGGGTGGAAGGGTCATTTTTCTGGAAGCAGTTCCATCTTGATAGACTGGCCTGCCTTTTGCCCTTCAGGTCTATAGCTCATCTCCTTATATAGAAAAGCTTGTCTTTTTTGTTAATCAAGAGGATATGGAGTCTGAAAAATATTTTATTAAAGGATAAATTGGGGGACTTCGTGGGAATTTAATACATTTAAAGCAAGAAAACTGGAAGGTTGTATTTAAAAATAGGTCTTTTGTAACTTTTCATTCAAAATGACATGGTAATATTAGCTACATATTTTAAACACTTGTGAGATAGAGACTATTTAATATATATCTTGATTATTGATTTATTGAACTCTCACAACAAACCTCAGAATAAGATTCCACCTGCTTGATCTTCTAGATGAGAATTATGGAATAAAAACTTCCAGAAGCATCAGTCAGTTCATAGAGCTTTCAGTCTTGGGAGGTGGCATTTTAACACATGTGTGTTTAATCATTGCTTTAATGTGATTTCATAAAGAATGAAGAGAAGAGAAACAACTCATCAGAGCTCAAAAGGAAATGCCAAACCTACTATTTTTAGTGTCTGTAGGATACACTCTCAAATAAATGTTATATTTTGGGATCCTGACTTTGGATAAATTGAAGTGGTTTTTCTTTTCATGAATTTAACTACTGCGATCAACTGCAAAATACGTAATGGGAAAATAATTAAATCCTGATATCTCTTCCAGACACTACAGCACCAAAGCTGGAAGTGAGGGACTTGGTAGTCACAAAAACCATGGTAATAAATTTAAAAATAAAAATGTGTCGTAAGTACCAGCCTTCCACTAATCCTAAAAACTGTCCACTTAAAACAAAACAAAACAAAACCCTCCATTTAACAAGAGTCACTGACATGAAAAGCTCCCCGTGTCAGGCATACTCTACTTATTTAAGTACATGCAGAATTTGTCATTCATAAGAAGAAATGACTTAGTTGCCATTACCCTCTTCGCAAAAGTTGTTTTAATAATATCATTTGGTTATCAGGGGTATCATGTTTCTTTCAGGCAAAAATTGGAAAATGTCCAACTAAAACTTTTACTGTGTGTGATAGCGGAGTTGAACCATTTCTATGTAGAAAGGTAACAATTCTGTATTACTCAGCAGGGGTGGAGATGCAAAGGAGGCAGTTGCTCAAACCTTAAGAAATCGCTGAATTCACTGATTTCTATCTTGACACATGAATTGGTCATATATTATGTGAAGACCAAATTTTGCTTATTGGCTAGATGTTAAAAAAAAAAAAGCCATGATTAATTTTCTTATAGACTAAGAATCAGAGGAAACAGAAACCAACCTGTAAGCAGCTTGGATATATATGAAGGACAAAGAAAAGTGGGTATCTAAGGCTGTCTTTGTTACTTGTGTCCTTATTTCCCCAGGAGGGTTCCAGTACAGATAAGTTCCTGACACCACAGGAACCAAGGGCATTCTTTTGTTTGCTTGCTCTGATAATGTGTCAGTAGCTGGTCCCAATGCTGATTCAATTAATTAAAACAGTATACTTAGTTCTGGCTAGCTTCAACAGAGCCTTGCCTGTACAATGTTTTCTAGAGTATTTATTTAATCTTCATTGACTGAAAGTATGAAATCTTTTATCGAATCTCTTCCAAGAGTTGCTTTGCCTGGCTAGGTCCGTATCTTTCCTAACAGACTTGTGAGGGGGACTTATTTGTCCTTGTGTAGATACATAAGCATATCATTCCACACACTAACATTCTTTTCTAAATAACTATTTTATGTCATCTATGAAAGGATATCTATTTATGTGTGTGCCCTGGGATTCTGCTTTAAAAAAGAATCACAGGATTTTAATATAGGGACCAAGGCAGTATGTAGGGTGTTTCAAACATGGGTATGCTGAATGTCATGACATTTACAATCCAGATGTTATGGTAACCTGGGAGACAAGGCAGCTGGGTTGTTAATTAAATGACAGATGTCCAATAGGCTTCACGTGATACATTTTTTTCAATCGTTGAGAAAGATAAACTGAGAAATCATTATAAACATATAATAAAAGCCAAAATAGATCTTATATGTGTTTCATATCTTTATTTTTTTCATTTACTTCTTAAAGATAGCAACCTATAAAAACAAGTTTCTCATACCTTTATATTATATCTCTATACAGATGTGGTTACTTGCAATTTTCAACTTTTTTCTAAAAAATGTAAGACCTCCTCTATCTATAATTGAGTAAATTGGGCTCAGGAGTGTTGGATGATGTCTAAGATTATCTAGAAAAGAGACTAGACCTCATGGTCTCTTGACCTTCAAGCTAGACTTCTTTAAAGACTACATTAGTCTTCTATTCATTTATAATAAAGCCTATTCATTGATAAATTTTGAGTAAATACTTAGACCACATCCTTTTAGAATGCTACCCATTCCCATCAGTTCCCAGCATAGCATCTTTTGATTGTAGAGAATTAAGGCTTGCTCACTCTCCCTTCCTTTCTCTTAGGCATGAATCATTTTCCATATTAGTGATGCTAAGACTAAAACCTAAAGGTGAAATCTGTTAAAATGTTTTAGTATGATGACAAAATTGGAAAAAGAACTACATCTGGCTATTATGTATGTACATTATCTTAAAATATAGTGTTACCCCCAAGTATTAAATAAGTCTTATTTTTTCAGAAAACATATAAAAAACTATTTTTTAAAAAAGAAACACTCTAAAAGGGAATATAAAGAAAAACATTCCTTGAACCATTAAACATCAAAGACTAAAAATGTCCTGGGCTCAACACTGGCCTAGTTGATAGAAAAAGAAAACATTTCAAGAGGATCTGTTGAACTATCTTGTAAGTAATGGAATCAGGGGGAAATAGATTTTCCATATTGCCCAAAGGTATTTTATGTGCACGTAACTCAAAAGCAACTATTGTTTAAAACTTCACATTTCATACATGGTTATTGTCCTCTGAGGTAGGGCAGGATATACATCTAAAGGAAAACAGCTGGGATAGAGCGAGGTTATAAAGTGTCCAGCTATTTCTCGTACGAGGGTTCTGAAGAACTTCTGCAGAGTTATGACTGCATTCATCTCCCTGATCCGATAGAGATATGAAGAGGAAGCCCCACTACCTACTGCTCTCAACTTGTTGCTCTCTTCCTTTGGAAGGCCCCACTCTGTTCTCTGTCACAGTTGAACTCTGACGTCTTTGCTAAATCTTTACAAAATAATTAACTATCTTTTATTGTTATAGAGATACTTATTTCATATCTAAAATAGTAACTGATATATTTTATGCTAAAGCAATACACAAACTGACCAGCTTATTTTGCTCTTTTCTGACCGATCTCATTGATGGATATGTCTTGTCCGAGGGCAGAGAGGAAGCTTGGCTGTCTTGCTGAAGGCCTCTGAGCCCTTGGAGTTAATACTTCAACAGTTGCTTCCTCTATCAATTCTTCTGCTTTGCTAGTCTTGCTAGTGTTTCTGTTACTATGCTGTAGCATATTCTCTCAACCTGATCATAAATACCTTTCTTCTACTCTCCCATAGTTTAGTTAATCACTTTCTTTTATTCCTAGTAGACCCACTTACAATTTAAAATGAAATATCTGAAATCAATTTTAGGAATAAAATAGAGTGATTTTTTTTTCATATCCTATTAACAGAGATATCATCCATATGATTTCCATGAATGCTTTTGGGAGAGCATGACTAAGCTCACCCTAGCTTTCCTACAGTTCGCTACGTGAGATGTTAGCTAAAAGTGTTTCTCTGGGCTTTTGGGATGGCTCAGCAAGTAAGGCAGGTGCTCCTTAGTCTGACAACATATATGAAATCCTTGAGACCTACATGGTGGAAAGAGAGAACTAACTCTCACAAGTTGTCCTCTGACTTCCATGTGTGCACTACAACATGTCTGCACACACACACACACACACACACACACACACACACACACACACACTAAATAAATGTAACTTCACCTTTAAAGCAGATTCTTGATTTTTAAGTCACTGTGTTAAATCTGCCCACTTTCACATAGAGTTATTCAATACCACCCACAGTTTAAACCTTTGGCAAATACTTGCAATACTTTCTCTGATGACTGCGCAGGTGTGCATGCTGTGTGGGTGAAGAAGTGTGTGGCAAGGTGCTCAGGCTAAGTAGGACTGATAGATAATGTGATTGGACGTCACACATGAAAGGGAAGCTCTGGTTTCTTTTCAATAACCTTTAAGTAGACTGGGCAGCCTCTTAAGCGGCAGTTACTTGTACTTGAATATGATCAGATTTTTTTTAAAAAAAAAAAAATCATAAAATGTCAGCTAATTCTCTTAATTAAAGTATGTCAGGCATCCAGACGTTCAGAACACCCAGCTATCGTGTTCTGGGTTTTTATTTAGAGATTTTATACTTGCACACTTTATTACTTTTTAAAGACAGCAATAACTCTTTCTTCATAGGTTTACCTCTTGTTACTTAAGAACCCTGTAACGTGTCATTTCTGACTTCATCAGGCCACACATCAGCCAAAGGGCTACTCCTTTGTTCTTTGACCATTAGGAATGCTGTCTTTCTAATGATCTCCTCATCCACTCAGCAGCAGCAACTTAGAATTTGTATTATAAGCAAGCCCTAGTATTATTTCAATGTCACTTCATCTAAATAATAGAAATGCTAGCATAACTAATATAATAAAATATTGAATTATTCATCGTTAGATATACACCATGACTTCTCTCTTAGTGATTAAAAGCATTAACTTTGGTAACATTTTATTACCGTCAGTAACTACTATGCCAATATATCTTTATTTCTGCCACATATATAATGTCCCAGCATGGAGTTTTTATTATGTATTTCATTTTAACAGTTTTCTAACTGCTGTCACTTTTTGTCAGATTGCATATTTTTGGCCTTCAACACTGATTTCATCTTAACATCACCAGTGGGGATTGATGATACTAGGCTTAGCATAATATTAATTAAATCCATATGTCACATCATTGTGCCATATTCTTATGAAACTGTTTTAATACTTTATCTGAAATTGAGGCTGGTTTCAAAACCAGCAGACTTCTTATGGAATCCATCACATAATAATAGAGTGTTTAAAGAACTGGGAAGAATGGTTTAGACCAGCATTTGTATCAAACTTCAGCCCCACTTTATATCAAAATCGGCATGCATGCTAGTGTCCTGACATTCAGGAGCACAGAGAGAGGATCTCGCTGAGAATGTTATAGAATGTGGCTTAAAAACCATTCACCAGCTTACCTTAGAAGATTAGAAAATATTGCCCGAAGATACCCTCAGGATATACAGACATTTACTTACTGGGAGAAATGGTCTTTGCACGTGTGATTTAATTAGACTCTTGAGATGAGGAGGTTACTGTGGATTATCTTGGAGTACCTGAAGTGTCATCTTGTGAGCTTAAAACAGAGAATTCAATTCCCTTCTTCCATCACACCAATGAATCTAATGGGAGGGTGGAGATGGAAGATACTGGAGTTAAACACCAACAACAAACCAAACAACAAACCAAAGATGGATGGCAGTCATCAAAACCTTTGTACCATCTGTGTATAGGTAAATGCGCATGTGTATTTTTACATGAAGAGGGGGTTATTTCTGGTGTTTGTATAAAATGTTTGCACATAGATTTAGCCCTAATTTCAAGATTCTCATGTGCCATCACTTACTCAACAATCTGATGCAACAATGTGGTCATTATACACGTTGTTCCATTTTATTCAACTGCTCTGTGCTATATTAATGGCAGATTTCATTTATGGCTAATGGTAGCCATAGCAGAATTCATTTTCAGCCTTTTGGAGTATTATAAAGCATTGTTCCTCTTGTTAATTAAATTGAGAGATGATTGCCCCATGATTATCTGGATTCATAAGCTGCATATCTTATGATAATAATAATTAAGTCCTTGTACTGAAAGATGTTCCTGAGTTTCTCTCTCTTTATCTTTCCCTCCCTCTCATTTATGTACATTACAATAAAGGCGCATTTAATCATTTTACATACAGTATGACAGGGCCTTTCTAGACGGAAACAATAGCAAATGAAAGAATGGTGGCAGCCACAAAATCCTAAGTACAATTCCTGCATAGGAGACTGTGCATAGTTCCCCTAGTGTGTTATGTCAACCCAAGTATCAACAAATAAAAGTGAAAAATAAGGTCATGTTTTTCAAAATGTTGGGATTACTTGCCATTGGGCTTACCATTGGGATCATTACTTTTATCTAATTATGTTTTGATTTGCACACAATGGGCTATAACCTGGCCCATTTTGCAGTATTTTTATTTCTCCGTTTATTTTCTAATTGTACTTTGTGAATAATTCTTAACAGTATGACTAAAAGAAATATAGTAACACATATTCACAAATGTAAAAGTATTTTAGCAAATCGGGTATTTGATGCATCCAACATTTTTAGATGAGAAGAAAAGATATGCACAAAAGCTATGTAATACTTTGTTCTTCCTTGTATGAATACTGTTAAATAAACTTTTATAGGTTAAGTTACATGATTCTATAATGGATTCAAAGTTCGCAGGGCCTAAGATAGAGAGACACATAGGATGGGCTACAGATGAGACAGGGTGAGCCATACATTGGTTATGTAAAACTGAATGGAAAGACATGAAAATCCATCATGTAATTTTATTTACTGTTGAGTATGTTTTACTGTCTGTGGGGGTGGGGGAGCTATAGTGTTGATACATTTCAGGAACTTGTGTTAGCACCTTAGACTATGTCAGTAGTAGGTTGCATGATTTTAAGTATGATTTTATATATGTTAGCTTTTTATCATCTATCTATCTATCCATCCATCTCTGTTTTCCTTCTTTCTTTGTTCTTTTTGCAGCACACACACACACACACACACACACACACACACACACACAAACCTATCTCCACACTTGTGAGCAATGTGGTATAGTATAACTGTAAAGAATTTTGATATTCAACACTCTGTGACAAGGGTTTAAACTTAAGGTCCAGGAATAAAAGACACATGCAAAATCAGACATAAGTAGGACATGCCTAGAACCTAGTACTTTAGACTGTGGATACCTTGTGTGAGGCATCTGTAACAGCTTCAGATCACCAAAGGATAACATCCAGGACAAGACCTCTCCTTTCTTTTATGCTGTCTTCTCAGACATAGAAAACTATTTCCAGCATCCTATATTCCATTTCCTCCAGTGCCTTATTGGTCGGGGGATGAAGTAGTATGCTTATTCCCAATCAGATAAATGAGAGGCTAGGAAAGACATTGTCTACATAGCCTGTCATTTAACCATTATATCAGTCCTGAGAAGTGATTCTTGACCAATCCTTGGGAATTTAGTAGGAATGGAGCTAGAATTAGAAAGTAGCTCTTATCTCAAAGTACATATCCTTTTTGTCATGTTAATGAATCATGTCAGCGGGTACTATGCCTAGTGACAAGATGGGGCAGGGTGGGATTCTCCCTATCTTATTTCTAGGGCATTTGTTGCATCCCTCCTCACAACAGGTATTAAAGGAAAGTTGGCAGCCTTTCCCCCCACCCCTCTAAGGCACACAATAGGTCATTTGCCTTTCTCCAGAAGGTGTTAAGTTTTGCTAGGGAAGAGTGGAAACTTCAAAGCTCCTTATGAGTTGAACTTGAGTCAGAAATGCTGTGTATATAATTGTCCAAAGGGCAGGAAATTTGTAGGTGTCCTGTGGAGGCGATGGAACATTGTTTTCCTGAAAACATTGCCACTAGGGTTTTATTTTTTCTTCAATGGGGGCCATTGAAAGCTTTGAAAATGGACAGCAACATGATAAAATTTCATTTCTAAAAATTATGAGAGCTGTTGGGGAGAGAGGATTGGAGGTGGCAAGGAAACACTAAAAGATATTTCACAGTTTCTCTGGAAACATGATGTGGTAGAAAAAAAATCAGAGCCTCAGAAAATGTGGCTTTTTCCTGCAGTGTATTTCTTAATCCAACTTGTTCCCTTGGGAGATGATGCAGCTCAGGCCAGGGGCCCTTTCTCTTGAGAATAAACCTAATGAAGTCATACTTCAAATTAGAACATGTACAATGCAGCCAATGTACATGTCAAAATTCAACTGACTGTAATGCTGTATGATATATTATTGTGGATTTCAGGTATAAGAAATTATATGTAATGCTCTATGTCATGAAAGCATATACTGCAGTTAAGAGATTAGAAAGGAAAACAGTTAAATGCAAAGTAAGTCAGTGCTAGATGTTCAAGTTACCTTTTAAATCCAGGTTGGGAAGAAGCTGTATTATTTTTTTAATATGCATTAAGAAAGAAATGTTAGACTCCAACCTATGGGACTTCTTCAAGAAGCGTTTCTCTTCATCTAGCTGAATACTTGAAGTGTACTTGAAAATTCTTAACTCACACATGGCAATACCCTGCCTCTTCTAACCACTGGGAAATTAATCATCCATATGAGGAGGAGTTAGTGGGGATCTGACTGTTAGCTGTCCACAGTGGATGTGTTGGAAAAAGTATGTGCACACATTTGTCTATGGATCTCTGGTGCTACACACACCCAGAAAGATGGTGGCTGCTCACAGTTGGCCATGGTGCCATAAAATCAACCATAATACGTAATCATCTACTTCACCAATGCCTGTTTCAAGGTTCCCTTAATTGAAACAATCTTGCCACCCCATCTGTCTGTGGCTCCAGATTAGACTTATATTGTTCGAGTGAGCAGTACTTCCTATATCCTATTTGTTCCTTGATTTTTCCATTGAAAACACTTTATACACCAAACTGATTTCCTAGTAGTACCCTGTGTGGCCACTAGGTGGTTATTCCATAATGCACAGTAACTTGTATAACTACTTAAGAAATTATGGCAACAACTGAGTACTTATGCCTTAGAGAGACAGCTGTAATCTGTGAGTTCAGAATGCTAGCTTCTGACATGTGGGTTGTCAGGAATCAGACACAATCCCTATTGTGCTTGATTTTCAGTTTGCAAAGTTCCACATGGCTGCTTTGATTAGGCTTTGGAAGTCCCAGACCTTGTAAGTGGCTAGTGCCTGAAAAAGAAGAGACTGCAGAGAAATGTTAGGTTAGCACGAACTCAGACTACTGCTTTCTGATTAGATTTTTAGGGCAGACTGGGGAGTAGAGGTGGGGACTCAAAGCACAAAGGGCAAAGTAAGACTTGCGCAAGGTCAGCATGACATGCATGAGGAAAGGGGAGAAGCTCGAGTATCTCTAGCATCTTTTACCTTACACATGGACTCTAAATGAGATCTGTTAATCCCTTACTGTTTACCTTGAGAAGTAACAGGTTAAAGTCGACCACAGCCACTTATATGCATTTTCACCAGTAAAATGCTGCTGTAGAACTGGCTCTTATTATTGCTGCCTTTAGCCATAAATCTCTTTGGCCCTTGTTCTATTTGAGATATCTCAATTCTGTACTCTCTGTTCTGTGGCATACCTTTCAAGTCTGTCTGCAACAAGATCTGTTTAATGAAGGTCATAATAACTAAGTCAACATAAACATAGAGTGGAACCCAGTGGTCCTGAGGAGACATACTTCCTTCCTCCTGTGGCGACAAGTTCTAGTGTTTCAGACCACTTTGTCTTATTGATTGTGTCACACATCTTCTATTCTGCAAGGTCATATGCCTTAAGTACTTGCAAGGTCATATGCCTTAAGTACTTCTGAGGAGCCAAAGGTTCTCTTCTTCATTAGTGATCTATG
>JADRCD010169874.1:0-13821 GCA_019843815.1 Montemys delectorum | reverse complement strand
CTAGGGAGTCAGACAAATCTCTAGAATGTGGACTGTGCTGGTGAGGAAGAAGCCCTAAGTGTGTGAAAATTTGAGGGAATGCATGTTGCTGACATGAGCTGGCCTTGTCAAGGATGCTAGCCTCAGACCCATGGGAAGTTGCTTAACCCCACTGTGATATTCTTCATTGTCAACTGGACTATATCTGGAATTAACTAAAACCCAAACAGCTGGGCACACCTGTGAAGGATTTTTTTTATCTTAATGAAATCATTTGAAGTGGGAAAGACCTACTTTTAATCTGGATATTTTGAGGTGTGGAGACACATCTTTAATACAGATCTTTAGAGACAAGAAAATACATCTTTAACCAAGAACTTTTGACATGGAAGGATCACCTTTAATCTGGGTCTCATCTTCTGCTAGTGGCCTATATAAAGGACATGGAAAAGGTAAGCTTACTCTCTTTGCCTGCTTGTTCTGGCTCTCACTGGTAAGTCCATCCCACTACTGGCATTAGAGCCTACTTCTTGGGAATTTTAGTGTATATTGAAGACTGGCTGAGTCCATCCAGCCTTGTGGACTGTCTAACTATTGTGTTCTTGGACTTTCTGTTGGTAGACAGTCATTGTTGGATTAGCTGGACCAGAGACTGTAAAACATTCTAATAAATTATCATCTGTCTGTCTGTCTGTCTGTCTGTCTGTCTGTCTGTCTGTCTATGTCATCTATTCATCTATCATGTATTTTTCTGTCTTCTATAATTTATATGTAATATATAATTCTATAACAGAGAGAATACACACACATATTCTATAATTTCTGTTCCTGTAGAGAACCCTGACAAATTCACATCCCTCAAGGTGTGAGGCTCAGGGAAAGGCAAAACCTCACATGGTCCATGTGAAGATGTTGTTAGAGTTGAGGCCTGCACCCCCATCCCTGCAGCATAGTTATAGCCATTTTGTCCCATGCCTGCCAGCTATTTCATATTGTTGCTGTAAAATGCCTGCCAGACATTGACACAGAAAAGTAACTTGATTCACAGCAAGGTAATGCTCATTACATATCCTCTTATGTTCTGTGTGTTCTGAGGTTTGTTAATCTTAAGAAATTCCACAAAGCCTTATGTAGGACCCATCAAACTAAAGGTCAATATGAACTAATATGTTTGAAATGGCTGGAGTCAGAGCTGACCACTGGGCAGCACTTCTTGCTCCCAAGTATAAGCTCATTGTGGGTTTTGCAGTTCTAGCCCTTAAATGTTTGTCATTGTCTTCAGTCCCCGAATTCTGTGCTAAGGTCCTGATCAATCAGTATTAGGGTGTGCATTCAATAAACCACCCTGGTCTGACTGAGATTGGTGTTTGTGTGGGTTGTGGGGTGATTCTTGGATCCTAACAGTTAGTGTATGTAGAAACTGTTCACTGTAGCTTTCTCCCTCAGGATATTTATGGTCTGAAGAATGTCTCATCTACAAAAACAACTCCTACTTAAATTAGATAGACCTGTCTCCTTGATTCAGCTATATGCAATAACCCCAGCTCCCTATTCAACTGTATGTAATAAACACTGAGTTTCTGGGGTGCTGTGTTTTCTCTATCAAAGAACCCACTCCACCTGATCCCAGCTTTTCTGGGTATATTTGTGCTTGTCTTTTCTTCATTCCCTGCACACCTGAGTCAGATCCATCCTTGGGGTCATGCTGGACGTGGCAGCAGACAGACAAGGACAATGGGTCAACAGCAGTTTCCAGGTTTCCTCAGCTGTAGGAGGAAGTGGTGGCTACCTCTATGTAAACTGGGGGCTGGGGTTGGGGGGATGTAGGTTTGGGCAGTGAGTAGTTCAGGGCACAGGCAGCATCTGGTGCCCAAAGTAGTTGATGGATTACTCCATTGTCCTCATTTTCCTTTCCTGGGGGCTCCGTTTTGCTTGCTGCTGCAAGGACTGTGCTCAAGGTTTGACCTGATCTGCTCTTCATCTTCTCACGCTGCTGCTGTTGCTGCTGTTGAGCCTCCTTTGGTTGCTTCTTTGGTGAGTTGGCCTGTTAGTGTTGTTGTTGTGGGTCCGACGAAGGTGAACATGCAGACTTGACTTCTGTCTTCTTTGTCTTTTTTGTCTGTTTGTCCTGGTGACAGTTGTACTTTTACTTTTGGTCTCCGTGAGAGGGTGAGAGTGTGGACATCTTTTCTGTCTTCTTTGTATTTGTCTGCTCGTTTTCTCTTTTGGTTTAGATTCATCCCGGTATCTGTCATAGGGGCTGCTCTCAAGGCAGTGGTAGCAGGGATTGGTTCCCGAATGTCTTCGCCACCTGGGGGGACACTGTGCAGGCACAGGGCCTTTGAGCTACACCTGAGGGAGTCCCCTGCTTATACGTGACTTTGGTCACCTTCTCTGTATATTTGTCATATTGGTTCATTGTTTGTTTCCTGTGTGCTCGTCTCATGGGTTCCCTCTCCTCTACCATCAAGGAACCCCAGATTAGGGTGCTGCAAACTCTTCTGGTTACTCGTGGTCTCAAGGTTAAGACTCATGACCTGGACCAATTTTGGGAGGAGGCTGCTATTTTGACCCCCCTGGAAATCCCCGGAGAATATGTGGGACCCTGACCTCTGGATGCGTGTTTTCTTCCTTGCCCAAAAGCACGAGGTCTGGGATTATTCTCTCCCTTGTTCTTTGTCCCCATCCTCCTTGCAGTCATCGCCAGTCTTAAGAATTCTTCCCCAGAGGAATAACAAACACTACCAGGATCAGACTAATATTCACCTTTCCGTTACTGACCCTGTCCCACTTTCTCTGGGCAAACAGGTTGATTTTAGTGATGAGGATGAGGGCCCCTCTGCTCCAGCCCTCCGGCTGTCAGGATCCAAGCCGCCGTCTAGCCCTGCTGTCCCAGGACCCTCACTCACTAGCCCTTCTGCTCCTGTCCCATCAGAGGCACCCTCAGCTTGCCCCTGTCCTGATTTAAGGGGACTTTGCCTTTGGTCGCTCCTTCGGTGATTGCTCCTGCAATGCCCGTCTCCTGTGCCTGCCTCTCTCCTGGGGGCCTTATTCTCCTAAGTATATAGCGAGGCTTTCCATGCCAACCTTAGCCCTGATGTGGAGAGTAGGCCCTGGATTCTCCTCTAGAAGACTTGGTACTAATCAGAAAAGCCGCCAATGATTCTTGGCCCAGATTCTCCTTATTTTGAGCAAGTACTGAAGCAATGGGCCTTGTGCCTCCAGACATTTTACCGTTGGTATAAGCTTCTTAATGCAGTGCTTGACCCCACTGTGTTTCTTAACTGGAGGTCTGCATATCATGACTTTGCTGAGAATAAGGCTAGGATTAATTTGGAATATAACCTTTACATTACTTTTGATATAATTACTGGCCACAGGGCATGCATTAACCTTGGTCATGGAGTCTGTACAGAGGATGTGCCCTCCCTCTGACAGGCCCTCTGATCACACCTATTGGGGCTGTGGCAAGCCTGGTCAACTCAGATGGGACTGTCCCTCAGCTAGGCCCAAGACCAGATGTCCTTGTTTTAACTAAAGTTTCCACTGGGCTAGTGATTGCTGTCCTCAAAAGCAAGAAGATAATTTAAACTCCAACCCCCTCAGCCCAGCCTGTAAGAGGGATCCTCCTGCTTGACCAGGAGTCTTTTGGACCTTGCCTATGTTTCTTCATTCTCCAATGACAACTGTACATTTAGATAGCACACTCATTAAAGGGTTGGTTGACACAGGGGCAGATATCACTATAAAAACAAAAAATGAATCATTGAGGTTCTCCCATTGGGAGTATGGTCCCAGTATAGCCTCTCCATTACGGGACCCGGAGGCCAACAGGCCACAAAAATGACTACCTGACCTGACCACTGGCAGGATTTGAATGGCAGTAAGGGATCTTTGACACCTGTTGTGGCTCATGTTCCCTGAAACCTATGGGGAAGATATATTCTGCAAAACATGGGTGCGGTCCTTACTACAGATAGATTGTGCCTTGTTTGATGACATTATGAAACATCACCAACAGGTTACAAAGTTGGGGATCACTCCCAATTCTATTGGCCACTACTTACCCAGTGCCAATAGGGTCAAGGTATCTGACCATATACCATTGGCCTGGCTGTCTGAAGCTGCTTTCTGGGTAGACCAGTGGCCCATTTTGGAACTTAAGCTTTCTGTTCTCAAGAACAAGTAGCTTTGGGTCACTTGGAACCCTCAATCAGCAGACATAATACTCCCATTTTTGTCATTAAAAATAAGTTAGAGAAATATAGGCTTCTACAGGATCTGAGAGCCATTAATGAACACATGTAAAAAATGGGGACCACTCAAGCAGGACTACCTCATCCTAGTGCTATCTCGCTCAAGTACCATATGGTGATTCTAGATATTACGGATTGCTTTTTTCAGATCCCTCTGGCTCCCCAGGATAGATGCTGTTTTGCCTTCACAGTATGGGAACTTAATATGAAGAAGCCAGCTAAAAGATATCAATGGACCATCCTGCTGCAGGGCATGAAAAAGAGCCCAACCATTTGTCAGCTATATGTGACTGAAGCCATACAGGAAGTCCCCAGGGATGTCCTTGTAGTCCATTACATAGAGGATATAATGCTTGCACATCCTAGCCTGCACGATCTTGAAAGGGTGTCTTCTCAATTGTTGCTTAACTTAGAAAAACTCAATTTGAAGCTTGTTCCCAAAAAGATTCAGAGAGTTCCCTCATACGCCTTCCTGGGCTTACCTATTTCTAACAAGATTAATCCCCTGGCCTTCTCCATCATGACAAAAGTCTCCTACTCCCTCGTGGAACTATAACAATTGTGTGGAACTGTTGACTGGCTCAAACCTATTCAGGACCAGGAGACGAGGCATCTCTTTTCTCTCTTCCTCCATCAGGGTTAAACTAACATCTGAGGCTACCAACCTACTACAGAAATTATGGCGCTCCTTTCTGTATCAACTCTGGAAAGGCTTGATCCAGGCAAACCCCTCTTGGCCATAATTCTGTGGTCCTTTGAGGGGGTCCTAAAAGTGTCATGGCAGAATAGGCTCCTCATGTGGTTGCACCAGGCCCTGATTTACTTAAGGTTACCTCAGAGTTTGACATTGCCTTCCACCTTGCTCTTAAGGTGAGAGGCTTAGCAAGGAGAACTTACAAAAGGGATCCAGACAAAATAATTCTACCATTCTCCTTACAGTATTCTCAATCATTATGAGCACATTCCATCAGCTTTCAAGAAATGGTGGTGGGGTTCACAGGCTCATTGGATAATCATATGCTACCAAACACACAACTTACTGCTCTGTCCCAGCTGCCAATTACAGTTAAACCCCATAGCATACCTAGCTCTCGCCCCATTCCCAAGGCAACTATGGCCTTTTCTGATGTGAATAAAGCCAGATACGGGGTTCTTATCCAAAGACTAGGAGAAAAGGACACAACTCACATTCCCCCTAATCCTTGTTCAGTGCAACTGGGTGAATTATTTGGACTCCTGAAAATTTTCAAGTATTGCCAACAGGAGTCAGTTGATATTTTCTCAGATAGCCAATATGTAGTACAAGCTGTCCATACCCTGTCCTTCCCCTACATTAAAGAGGAAACAGCCCCATACATGTCTATATGCGATCTATCCAGAAGGTTGTAGAGAATAGGGTACATTCTCCATAGAAATGGCCAAGCAACCATAGAAAGAGCTGAAGGGAGCACTTGCTCGGGTCACCTCCCCAGAATCCAAAAGAGATCCACACCCAGCCTCGGTGGAGGTCCTATTTCATGTGAACTTTCTCATCTTTGATGAGAAAGGGCTGGGCTCTGCTTACAAACATTGGGCATTTTTGCTGAGGGACACTCCCCTCCTATTGGTTAGATGGAGGGATCCAATAACTAACCTCTCAATGGCAACCATTGGATCACTTCTGACAAGGGGGCAAGGTTATGTTTGTATTTTCCCCAAGGATGCAACTGCACCAATATGGGTACCCTTGAGAGATGTTCACCTAGCCATGGACCAAGCAACGATGAAGGAGCCACAAGAAGACCAGGTTGTGGGGCGTAATGCACATACTGTGTTTATTAATTTTCTTCAGCTTGGGAGGGCAGATGAGCTCTGGGCTTTGATGCCCCGTCCCCTATTCTTTTGTCTTGGCAGTTAACTCCCTGGCCTACCCTATTCTTTTCTCTTCCAGTGTGAGTTTGGGTTTGCCCTTCATGGACTTAGTCACTACTACACAATGATTAGAAGGCACCTAGCCCATGGAAGAAATTCTCTGCTTTACCACCAATGTTTCCTCCATCTGCCCTTGTATCCAGCTACCCAATATGATCATGGAGGGTGGGGTTCATGGCAATCAAACCTATGGCACCATGTTAGGCACGGAACTTCACATCCCCCTTACTGATTACAAATCCCCAAAGGATCTCCCAAGCATACCACACCCACCCATGCCTCACTGTCCAAGCATCCCTCAAATGCCCACTTTTGTGGGACTTCCTATTCTTTGGGAACACTGATGGCCTGCACTAGGTATACATTTTGCCTGAGACTACCCAATATTGTCATCTAACCTCACATTTGGCATGTGGAGGTTTACCTGACATGATGCTTCCAATATTACTCCCTATATTAACAGAGATCCCATTAGATTCTGATATGACTCCATTATGAGCAATTGGAATTTATGTGGCCCCTCTAACTGTCTTGATTCACACCTCATTACTCTCCTAAAAGGTGGCCATCACCATTACTCTCCTAAAAGGTGGACATCACTTTAATGGGACATAGTTCCATATAAACCAGTCAGCAAAAATGTGGACTGGGGCAACCACTGGCAGCTAGATTGGCCCAGTCTGTGTACGACCTCCCTTTTCCTTTCTGGTCACCAATACCTCCATTGTCAGAGACAGCCTTAACTGCTTTAATGAAAAATGTCTCCTGACTGCCTCTTGGATGGAGTGTTCAACAACAGCTATCATGATGAAGGAAACCAGCCACCATTTGGATGCTTGTGGTAAATACCACCAACTTTCACACCATCACTCTGATGGCCCAGGCTCACTTACATCATTGCATCATTGCAGGCATTGCTGGGGCAACAACAGCTGCTGTTGACTTGACCCAGACAGCCACTAGGGCAGAGATTATCAATGATGTATTCTCTAAGTCAGCTGAGAGGCTACAAGCGCAAGAGGTACTAAATCAACATCGTTTTCAAGCCACCCACATTTTACAACAATTGACTTATTGGCAGAAGAGTTGGCCCTTGTTAAGGACATGTCTTTATTGGCATTGTGACCCCAGGTTTCACTCAATCTGCCTAGCCTTTTACCAGGTACATAACACCACTGAAGCCAACAAGAGTTGGCTTAATATCTTGAAGGTACCTAGTCAGACAAATTCATTAATAATTCTGTGGTGCTAAGAGGGGACATAGCCAACTTCAAATGAGACCAGGGTACCTGTGCTCTCCTTAGATGACAGATTCTTGGGGAAAGTGTGGGACAATATTAAGAGGTTGTTTGACCACTCATTGATGGCCACTTACGATATGATAGGAGGAATTGTCATTCTAATAATTATTTTAAGTGTCTTGCACAGCATATCTCTAGGCAGTGTTCCATAAATAAGGTGACCCTGTAGGTGCTAATGGCTCTCAAAAATCCTGATTGCAGCCCCCCTAAGGAAGTGATTAAAGCCTGGATGGCAGAGATCCATGAGACCACCATGTAGGCTGTTCCTTGTCACTCCCTTGTGTGGCAAGCCTCTGGAGTGGTAGCTCTTTGAGGGCTGGCAGTCAATGTTGGGCAAGATTCTAGAAGATAGGACAACCTAAGACAGGCACAGTCCATTATACTGGGAATCCTCTGAGGTGGGGGTCAACAATGTCAAGGAAATGGCACCCCAGCTCCCACTAGGCTGTCAAAATCTAAAAACCAAAGGGTGCAAAAGTAGGAAGAATGGTGTGGTGGCCGCCTCTATGTAACCACCTGGGGACTGCGCAGCCGCAAAGGCATCTCCTGCAGGAGGACCTAATTGAAGACTGCCTGAGAAACCAAGGATTGCTGATGCAGACAATGCCAGCCAATTGGGAGCTGCTGTTTAGAAGAGATGCTTTCTTGGGACTGATGGGGCGTGGGTGGAGGATACTAAAGGAGCTTGCAGCAGCATTCAGGCAAGCTTGCTACAGCGGTTCTCATCTGCTCCTACAGTCTATGCCCTTGATTCTGCACCACCTTACCTCTAATGCCCGAGGACAGGGAGGGCTGGGTAGTGAGTAGTCCAGGGCACAAGCAGCACTCAGCTACTTCCTCAGCAACAGTTCCCAGCCCCCACGCCCCAGGAATTGGAATATTCCTAGAGATGGAGCAAGATAAAGTCATCTACTCTGGAATTCCCCTAATGTACTTTAAATCAGGCCTGCAAGCTCACTCTGTCCTGGTAATGGGAGACCGCAGCGTGCTGGACCGCTTCAGAACGAAACAATGCTTGCGTTTATATACTCTGAGACCGAGGTATCACGCTTCAGCGAATTACGGATCCTTACAAAAAGTCTATTCCTGTAACCTTAACAAACTCCCCATGATGGCTTCTACAGTACTAGGGGACCAGAGAAGCAGAGGATGGTGTGAAATGGCACTTGATTTGGGTATTGCACTTACTGTTTGCTGAATTGAGAGAGCTCTGGCTTTTCTCACAAAAGCTATATTTACACAAGTCCTTTACTTATAAAGTTTTCTGATGGGTTTGCTAACTGCCTTCTTTCATACGCCGATCTTGATACCTCCTCCTTCGCATTATTCTCCTTCTGCCACCCCTTAGGCAGGAGCCACTTCCCAAGAAGCTGAGATTGCCTTAGTCAGCAGAGAGTGGAGAGCGAGAGGGTGAAGTCCCTCACTGAACTCTGTGAAGGTCTGATGCTGACAGTACAGGTAAGTGGGTATGAAAGAAGGCTCCTCCTCCACTGAGCACACAGAATCAGCTGACAGATGATCTCAGGCTCCTGACAAACTCCCGGCCAGCAGAATCCAGAGAAGCCTCATCTAGATCTAGCTCCATTGAAGCTGTGCTATACTAAATGTGGGCGCTCTGAAGTTGCTAAATAGTGAGAACTAACACGCAGAAATTTATAAAAATCAAGCACTTCTTTCCTTCCTTCCTTGTTTTAATTGTTTGTTTCCTTCCTTTCCTTGTTTTAATTGTTTGTTTATGATACAAAAGCTTGGTGAAAATTGATGAGAGAGAGGAAAGAGAGAGAGAGAGAGAGAGAGAGAGAGAGAGAGAGAGAGAGAGAGAGAGAGAGAGAGAGAGAATTTTGTGGCACTAAGCAGCCACATGGGTCTATCACAGAAATGTAAAACTAAATACTAGCCCAAATACTACTACTGCCATCATCTGATTCATTTTTTCCCCTGCTTCCCTCCCTTAGATCTCTCAGCACAATTCATGTCTTCCTTTCACCCACCCAGCTGAGCGCTAGTTCAAAAGCTTTATCCTTAATTCATTAGGCACCATATAAATTATTCTTGCAACGCCTTTAACTTTTAATTATACCAGGTCATTCCTTTCATCTGTCTTTGCAGCTTGCATGGGTTTTCTAACGCCACAGCCCCAGGAACCCTATGAGCCACCTGAGGGGTCAGTCATGCAGTACAGAGCTGTGCATGATCATTCACACTGTCAAACCCCAAATGAGACTGCAGCCCAAAGGTCTAAGAGCACTGCAGCTTGCACAAGCATGTATGTACCCGGCTGCCCTGCAAGATGTTCTAGGGGATGCTACAGGCAATGTTAGATCTGCAGTTGGCAGCTTTTTCTCCTGTTACGTCTGCTAATGAATGAGTGAGCCTGTGAATCCCATTCCAGTGTGTGGTTCAATGTGTTACATTTTTTTTTAAAGAAGAAAAATAAGTGGTCCCACAGTTTAAAGCACTAGCTGCTCTTTCAGAGGACCCACACTCATACTGTGGCACATATGCATGCATTCATGTATGTCTGTATGTGTACACACACAATAAATAAATGTAAAAATAGTACTTTAAAATTTTATCTTTTCTCGAGTTTGACATAATATTGCCAAGTGTGAGTCCTCTAACGTTTATTTTCCATTACTGTGCTTTGAGACTAACCTATGTTGTACACATCGGTAATTTACTTAAAATGTTTATTTGTGATTTATTATTTGTTGTGTGTGTATGGTGTGTGCAATATGTGTACATGTGTGTGAGGATGCTCATGCCAAGTGCTCTCCTGGGGAGGCCAGAGGAGGCACTGGATATCCTGTTCTATCAGGTAGTCTCTGCCTTATTCACTTGTGTAAGGGTCTCTCACTGAACCTGAGTGTTGTCAAGTTTTGGCTAGGCTCCTGGCCAGTAAGCTCCTGAGATTCATCTGTTTCTGCACCCCAGTGCTGAGTTTGCAGGCATACTCAGCCATGCCTGTCTTTCTTATGTGATTGCTGGAGATTCAAACTCATCCTTGCATAGCAAGTGCTCTTATTCACTAGGACATCTCACCAGCCCCCAGGTTACTTTGTGTGGTTGAGTAATGCTCTTTTGCAAGTATGTACTACAATATGTTCATCAATTCATTAGTTGGTAGACAGTTGGATATTTCTATTTTTCCTATTTATATAAACCTTTTAATAGTAGTGTAAAAGTTTTGGATACACTATGTTTGTCTTTTAGGGTTACAACTACTATAAAATATAATTTTATAGTAGTTGTATAATATTTTAGCAAGACAGTGCACTAGTTGTCTTTACATCTTAGACAACATTGGTCTTTTTAACTTTAGCCACTTAAGTGAATGTGATTTTTTTTCTCTCTTTCTTGCTTGCTATATAGAACTGGCTAGCATAGTACTCACTATGTAGCCCAGGCTGGCTTTAAATTTGTAGCAATCCTGTGCTTTTGCTTTTTGAGTGCTGAGATTATAGGCATGCAGTGATATTTTATTGTGGTCTCTACATGCATTTCTCTAATGTGGGTGCCAGTTTCCAATATGGCAGCCATTGATGTTCACATTGTCCAACACAGTAGTGTATGTGCATGATTTGTATTGCCAGTAAGCTGTTGCGATAATGGCTACTGACTTCCTTCTGAGTCAGGTCATAAAAGACAGTTTAACAGTTGCTGAGTGAGGAAGAAAGAGTCTTCTCCAGGGATGAGCCCACTAATCGGTTATCCAATAGTAAGAACCAGTGCTAAAATGATGTTCATACAAAAACAGTGAATGGACTTAGCAGGTTGTATGTGTATGTATGCGTGAGAATAATCATCAAAGAAAAAGAAGCCATGAATTTAAGAGGGAATAAGAGGGGGAAATGGGAGGGGTTGGAGGAAGGAAAGGGAAGGGAAAAATGATGTGCATTTTAAATTAGAATTAAAACAATTTGGTCTAGAAAGATGGCTCATGGATTAAAAGCATTGCTTCTTCCCTCTCCCTAGAGGATCGTGGTTCCATTCTCAGCACTCACATGGTGATGAACAATCGTCTGTAATTCTAGTTCCAGGGACTTAACACCCTCTTCGATCCCTTTCAGGCACATACAGACAGGCAAAAACACCCATATACATAAAAATAGATATAATAATTTAAAAAGATTGGGGATGGGTAGAGAGTTGGCTCAGGAGTACTGGTTGCTCTTCCAGAGAATCTGGGTTTGATTCCCAGTACCCACATGGTGGTTCACAACTATCTACAACTCCAGTCCTAGGGGATCTGATGCCACACACGTACGTGGTAGATAGGCAAAGCACCCACACATATACACTTTTCTATCTTGTTATCTTTTAAACTACTCACCTAGGAAAATAGTCACCCTGAGGATTGTTAGGTAGCAACATGGAAAGGTAAATATGGTGGCGACTGAGGTCTCCTGCCAATTCCTGATTTGTCAGTTATGGAAGTGAGCTACCACTTTGGAAGTAGATTCTTCAGTTATGATCAAGTTTTATGAGAGGATACTGGTCAATGCTGACAGTGTAAGTTATGAGAATCCCCAGCTTTGAACTGCCTAACTTAAATTTTCCCAGATTCTTAACTAACATAGTATGAAGTAATAGTTGAGGTAAAAGTTATTGATATTTTAAGCTACTTATTTGTTAAGCTGAAACAAACAAACAAACAACAAACCAACCAGAGTTCTGGACATGGAGATGGAGTAAAACAGTATTTAGTGAGCTGTGGGAATGCCTTGATGCCAAGCAAAAGGAAAAGGTATAGGGACTCTGAGCGGGATGCTAATGGAACTTACTGGCAGACCCCAGTTGTCCGTGAGGAGACTACCAAGGAAGCCACCCTGTAGAAGGGTGTGGTAGGGTGAATTCTCAGCTGGCCTCAGGATTCCTGCCCTCTCATGCTCAGTCTGTGTAATTGTTCCCTGTCCTTGAGTGTGAGCACAGCCTGTGTGAGGCCTGCTGTCATGGTCATGTTGCTCTACATTACAGAAATGGTTTTTTGCAGTTCTAATCAGGTCTCCCATAAATTGACTGAGTTAGTCAAGATTATCATCTGTGTGTGGAGGCTCACACAAAATTACAGGAGGTTAAAAAGTCCATTAGTCACATACCTGCTACCTGAGATGTAGTAGGCCCTTAATATATGTGGAGGTTAGAAGGTATTGTCTAGTAAATGTAAAGACAAGTCTACTCCAAGTTAACTATTTAACTTGCTAAATAGTTAATGATATGATCATCCAAGAGCACACGTTGCCTTCACAGTGAGCAAGATGAACAATCATATATCAGAGCAAGTAATTTTTTTTTACTCCACTTTATTTTTAACTGACACAGTGATTTTACAAATCATCGGGATAGTGGGTGATAATTCTATACATTCATACAATGTGAAATGGCTAAGTGAGCAATTAGCATGTCTAATTCCTTAATTATCGTTTCTTTGTGGGTCATCTTTGAAATTTTCTACTTTCTTTTAGTTCTTTATAAAACATGTCATAGTACCTAGATAGGTGGAACTCTAGATGCAGCCTTTATGGCAGAATGCCACCCTTGCATTTTCAAGGCCCTGGAAAGAAAAACAAAATTATTATCCACGTGTAATGGCTCACATCTGTAATCCCAACATTTAGGAGGCAGAGGTAGGAAAATTGCTATGCGTTTGAGGCCACTAGCACTACATAGTGACATCTAGCCTATCACGGGCTACAATGAGATCTCATTGCCCACAAAACTCAAATACAAACTGAAATACAAACACACACGCGCGCACACACACACACACACACACACAGAGACACACAAATTGTTGTAAACTAGCAATCCTACTGTTCTGCAGAGCAATAGTACTTATCCCCATCTACCTGAGGGCCTTGCTAGGTAAACACATATTCTACCATTGAGTTATGATCACTATTAAGCTATTTTTTAAGTATTAAATTCTATTTATTTCGTTAGCAATATATTAATATGTAATAAAATATATTAATATGCAAAATATATGATATACAATAAATATTAGGAGTGTGTGCCCCATGGGCAGGTGTAGACATTAGGAGACAGCTTGTGGGAGCTGGTTGTCTCTTTAACTCTATGGGTCCAAAGGAGTGAACTCGGGTTGCAGGTTTGGTGGCAAGAGCCTTTACCTGCTGAACGATCTCACTGGCCCCATCTAAGAGCAATTTGTTAGCAGCCACCTCCGGACTTGATGGCAAGCACCTTTACCTACTAAGCGATCTCACTGGCCCTATCTAATTGTATTTTGATAGTAGCTACCTCCACCCTTCTTCCCTTACTAGCCTCTAGTGATCACTCTCCTACTTTAAGTACATTAATTTAAAGGGAAATAAATGTCAGTACAAAGGGAGCATAGTACTTTTTTTTTTTTT
>JADRCD010169871.1:0-17072 GCA_019843815.1 Montemys delectorum | reverse complement strand
CACACACACACACACACACACACACACACACTCACACCCCTTTTCCTAGAGACTGATTTCTCATAATAATCAGTTTGTTACCAATTACTGGTTTTGCATAGTAGGTACCATCCAGTGAGAAAAGCAAGGCACACTGCCTTTCTAGGACTTAATCTGATACAGAGAGCAAGGTCATAACTCAATGAGTAAGTTATATTATCTGCTGTCTTCACATCCTGAATGACACAAGTTAAAATGAAACAGGGAATGATGATAGGAAGTTTTGCGTGTGGGAGTTGGGGTGGGTTGGTATATTTCAGTTTAAAATGGGACAGTGAGCAGATGCCTCCAAGTAAAGTTGACATTTGATGTTTCGATTGTATTATGATATTGTAATGTCTCCTTTGATTCTCCTTTGTCTCTAGTCTGTTGAAAAATCCAACCAGTTCTACTGTCATGCAGTGACTTCCTGTTCTCCTTCTTCATGAATGGAGCCATGAGTTTTATTCAGGTTTTTAATCATTCCTGCCTTTGCAGGTATGTGACTCTCCAGAAAGTTTGCCTGTCACTTGTCTCTTTTAATTTGATTTTAAAGAGTTTTCAGTGCTGCTGCATGGAAGAGCTTCTGCATCTTGTAGAATAGTAGATAGATTGTGAATTTGTACATGGTAATATGCTCCCATCCCTTTCTTTGTAGTTTTCAGGAGCATACCATGTTCTTATGAACATAACTAAGAATCCTTTTCATATGTTTTGTCCTAGTTTTCATAATTGTATACATAATATGTACAGTATTTACCATTTATATCTTAACAGAGAAGGTAGCTCTCTCATCGTAAACAACTTTCTTCTGGCTCTGGCATTGTCTCCTTCTCTTACCTCACTCCTAATAATTATTGGTTTGATTTCTGTCTTTATAGAGTGTCTTTTGTAGAGTGTTGTATAAATGGGTTTGGTGTTTACTTTCTTTCACAACTTATTTTAGGGATTCACTTGCTGCTGTAATCACTAGGGATTAATATTTTTCCTTTGTATTTTCTGAGCATTATCTTGGTTTAGATGTATGACAAAATTATTTATGAATTCATCTGCTAATGGATGTTTAGATTTCTTTCAGATCAGGGCTTCTAGGTATGTTGCTGCTGTGAACATTCATGTATATGTACATCTTCCTGTGGGTAAATACATGTGTGAGTTTCAGCCTGTTGTGGTTTGAATATAATTTTCCTCTTCCAAATTTAATGCTTGCGTTGACATGCTCTTGCGAGCTAGAAGAGACCTAGAACCACATACAATCTGTTGTTACAGCTGGGGTCTGTCGGAAGTTGCTAGCCTCAGAGGACATCCTTCAGGTAGATGTTTGTGATTCTGTACTGGCTGCTTTCCAGGAAGAGAATGAGGAAAGAAAGTAGGACATCAGACAGAGGTCAGGGGAGAACTAGAGCATACAGAAACCAGAAACCAGAGGGACAGGCATTTACCCAAGGCCTTCTTTTTTCTTACTGTGTAATGCCCTATGACATCTCAGGTCTCTGCTAGCTAGAAGCCCATCACTGATTTAGATCAGGATCACAAACCCAAATGAGCTCATTTTCTTTACAGTTTATTGAATATGTAAGCATATAAAATATGATTTGGTTAGTTTTCAAAATATTTGTAAGGTTTTGTAGTTCAGTAGCAATGTTTAAGAGTGGTAGCTAACATACAACATGGCCATAATGAGCCCAGCTTCCTGGGCTTCATACCTGTGCGTAGTTTCCTGTGCAGTCTCTTCCAGTGTGTATGTATCAGTGTTACTTGTGATGAACAGCACACAGCAGAGATGCCTTGTCCCCTGCCAGTGACTAGTTGTATATCCACTGTTCTTTCGTAGGTAAATGATTACTTCTCTGCTCTTAGAACTTCTAGCTTCATGCATGTTACTTCTGTCATTTTCTCACTCACTCAATATGTTATACTGAGTTATGATCTTATTTGGTTTCACTAGTCCCTTTAATGACCATGGAATTTGTACTTACCAGCTCCTATAAGGTTAGTATTATTCTTGTAACATCTCAAAATCAAATACTAGCCACAAGGAATTGTAGTGGAATGAAAAGTTAGCTAGATTAGCAGTTTCCTAGTACCTAGCTCACTGGATTGTTATTAAAGATTGATTATGTTGTTTCTTTTACTCTTCAAACTATAGATATAAGAGGTAGGCTGCAAAAGCAAAATATATTATGTAAACATTGGTATATAATATTTACTGCTTGATTTGTTAAAGTGGCCATTTCCTTACAGCTTCACATGCAAGATTTTGAATTATGCCAAACAATACTTTGGTATCTGGGAATATTTCTTTACTATCTGCTCTGTATTAATAAACATTGTACATGTTTGATGTACATGTACATGCTGATACTGGCAGTTGGTATACTTTCCATCTATTTTGATTAATTTTCTATCCAAAAAGTATTATGAAGTATCTACTATGTTGTAGGCATAGTGTTATTCTGTGGATGTATGAAAGCAAGTAGACCAGGGATCTTATAGGCCAGCAGCTCTTTGTTGGAGAGAGAAACATGGACGTTGTGCATGCCCATGCAGCACTCTTGGATGCAGCAGGAACTGTCTGCCAAGCAGGAAGTGGCTCCTTATGAGCACCAGGTTAGTTTTGCTTGGGAATTATGAGAAAAGGTTTCTGAAAGATTAATACTGGACAGAATTTTGAAGGCCTTGTAAAAGTTGAGCAGGCATGGAGAGTAAGGAAAGAATATTTCCAAATGAGTAGATGAAGGCAGCACACAAGGTGGGCTTTCAGGGCTGGAGCACACAGGTTTCTTCCTGCTACTCCCTCTTTGCTATGCGGGTGGAGGGTTACATGCTGTTCAGTCTGTGGGTGTTATGCGACTGGACTGCATCTGATACCATCCCACTTTGCCTTTGTGGATTCTTGGCTGTAGCTTAGCATTGACCCAGGTTATTTAGGTTAACTTTATTAGTTCATTTGCTTCCAGTTTTGCTGATTGTCAAATGCATTTGTCTCTATATAATTTCATTATATCTATATCTTTGTTATATATTTGGAGCCCAAACTGATGTAGCCTGAGAAGGCGCTTTAACTTGATCCAGTCTGTGTTATTAAACCAATTTGTTCTTTTCCCTACAGCCATTTGTATCTATCATTTGCTCAGTGACCTGAGCCAAGCTGAGCTGTGTTGGACTCAGCAGAAGTTGTTCCTGACCAGCCACCCACATGTAGAGGTTTCAGCTATGACACTGTACTTTCGATACCTGTTCCACCTCTCATCTGCGAGATGGTCTCAGAGAGTCCCAAAGGCAATAAATGTTACATATACTTATAAGTGAAAGTGAACTACCGGTCACACTGCATGTGTCCTAAGGTCACACGCTCTGCAGCCTCAGTCCCTCCAGTCGGTCACAGCTGAACAGGTCCTAAGTTCTAAGTTGTACCCATTCTGAGCAGTGTGACGAGCTGTCTTTCATTAAGCATATTTCTGTACCTGTCCTATTTTACTGTCATTATTAGTCTCTTAGTGTGCTTTACTAAGCTTTATTGTGAGTGTTCGTGGTTAGGAAAAAGAGAGTACATTGCATTAGGAACTGTGTGTGCTTTCAGGCGTCCATGGGGGTGTACAAACGCATCTCCTGTTGACAAAGCGTGTCTATATATTGCTCTTTGCTAATTTAACTAGTGGATAGTTGCTTTCAATTTTTATTTGTACTCTTCTCAACAAAGTTTAGTAGTTTTGAAATTAGGGATTTTGGTGTCTTTTGGCATGATGCTTAGTATAGGACGTTTTAGGAACACTAGCTAGGTAGAAGTAGGGTCTGCAAGAGGGATGATCAAGAAAATGCCTGCTCTTGTGTTGTCAAGTTGAAGTTGTGACAGATTGACCTTACACTGCTAATGGACTTTGGAGGCCATAGTTTCCTAGGGAGATGACCAAGCCAGCATTCAGGATATGGTAACCAGCTCTGAACTGGATATAATTTTCTTGATATCTCAGCCTTAATTTCCCATTTGCAAAATAGGGACATTATATTTAGGTTTTTATACAGATATTTCGAGAACCAAAAGAACCTATATATAGAAAGTACACAGAATGGGCATCTCTTAAATAGTTGGTGTTCAAAATTTTTTAAAAATACTTTCAACAATTTTGTTATAAATGCAGTAAAAATTAATGACAAGTAAATTATATTTTATGAACTACATGTTGTCTACTGAACATGGTGGTGGGAGGTAGAGAGTGAAGCTCAGGAATTCATCCTCGCATGTCCTTTTTTTCCTTTTGCTCAGTGGTCTCACTTGGCCTTTGTGATGTTTACTCTAAGCTGTCTGCTCAGAGCTCAAGTAGTTATTGATTACTGTTTGAGCCAGGGTTGCTCTTATAAAGCAAAATTCCTAGATTTTAGGTTCCATGATGATTTTGAAATGAAGTCTAAGCCTTTGTGATACTGCCACTCATCTACTCTATAGTTTATAAATGAGGTGTAGCAAGGCCAGGAAGGCTTTGGAAGCTGCACAGTGGTGGGGCTGGAACCCTCATCTGGGCTCCAACTGCCCCCTGCATAGCATGCTTCACAGATTAGAAAGCTGGCCATCTTGTGTGTCTTTAGCATATTCTCATTCTCTTTTAAAAATACTGTGGTTTGCCCTGTGGAGATTTTCCCCATTGAGGGGTGGGAGGTAGCTTCTGCTCATGAAGGATCACCGTCCTCATTGGACCCAGGCCTGGAAATCTCTCCTCCCACGCCCTCCTGTTCCTTTGTTGTGTCTGCCATGTCCGCCCTTCTTTCCCCTTCCCATACCCCCTTTCTATATTGCCTATATGAGTTCATATGTTTGGTAAATGAAATTTCAGACATGGTGTATATGGAGACATGTCTTATTATTTTCATTTTTCTCTCCTTTCCCCTAGAGCTAATTCAAGGTGTCCCCACAGTGTAAAATGTCAAAAGAAAACTATCAAGGGAAGAAGTAATGGAAAATAACTATTATAAGCTTCCTTATAGCTTAGACGAAACTCTTTCCTTTTGACCCTTTTAAACAAATGCACATTTTGGCCCATGGAAGGCATAACTGCCCTTCTCTTCAGAACATGCTCCGTGAGATGACTAGCTGCGGAGATTGTCCTTCTGGGGAGGAAGGTCAGCCAGTGTGGAGAACTTTGTTGTCTTCCCTCCCACCCCTTTCTCCCTTTCATTACCTTTCTTTTCTACCCATTCAAATAATAAAACCATTTTCGAACTATAGAACCTGGAGGTCACCAGTGTGACTCTGGCTAATCCTCGGGGGAAGTCATAGCCACCTTAAATTAGAACCCAGCTTTGTTTTGTTTTGCTTCAGAGGCACAGTCCTGCCTGAGGGAAGATGCAAATTGTTTTTGGCTCCTACCTTCATTTTATCCTCTCTTTTCTGCATTACTGTAAGACTCTGCTGTTCACTCCTCATGGTAAGTCCTCTGCTCCCAGTGGGACCCCAGGAACTCACTTGCACATGGGCCTTTGAAATTTTGCCAGCTGTTCTCTATGATTAAAGATGAATTGGAAATGGAAGCCTCTCCTCTGTTCTGCAGATACTTCTGGGTTCTAGTCAGATAGAATTGTGAAAGGTCAGGAAGAAAAGAGTCAGGAGACATGCAGGAAAAAAACCGAAGGCCTGATCTTGAGGGTAAATGAGGACCAAGGGGACATGACTCCTTGAGCCCCTGGATTGGCTCCTTCAGATCTGCTCTTTAATGTGGTCAGAAACTTATCAGTTAAATTTTATTCAAAGCTAAACCAGTAACACTGAAGTGGTAGCTCATAAAGTGCATGGTTGGCTTGGCCTCACTAATTATCTTCCCAGCTGATATAATCGAGAACCAGAGACACAGAATAGAATAATTTCAAATCTGAGATCTTTATTTAAATATGCTCTCTGCAGGAATAATAAATAGATTACAACTTGTAGATCAGCCCTAATTGAGTAGTTGCCTAGAGTATAGGTTGAGAAGTCTAAGGACCAGATTAGAATCTTTTCGGATGTCACAGTCACTGTGAAGCCATGCCTGAGCTGCTAGCCAGTACTTTTCTGCCTATGGCAGAAAAGGCCACCTTGTTAAAATCATGAGTCAGGAATGGTCATGGTGGCTCATGTCTATAATTCCAGAAGTAAGGCAGGTGGATTACTGAGAGTCTAAGATTGTTCTAGGCTATGCAGTGGGTTTCAGGCCAGTCTGGATGACAAATGAGGTCCTGGGTCAAAAACAAACAAACAAACAAACAAACAAACAAAATCCCATGAAATCACTGTGCCTGGGTTATTCACTTAGGTCCCCCATGTCCGCTACTCCAACTGATTGTCCTGGTAACTTGCCAGTTACTGTGAACATATGCATTGAGACGTCTCCTTTCCCTTTGAAGGGAAGGAGGCTTCTCACTCAAGCCTTCTTTCTGCAATTACTGTGAAGCACATGGTGCTCAAGGAGGCCACACACTGAGTCTTTCTTAGTGACTCTGCTGCAGGCACAATAGAAGTCAGTACAAGATAAAGTCAAATGAGACCTTTTGAGATTTTGTTCAGTTTCCAGAATATTTGCCAATATTTGCAAGAAAGAGAGGAAATTGGTGAAATTATTTAATTTTCACTACAAAAACTAAACATTGTCACAGAGAAGGCAAGACCATGTGTATACATGTTAGTCTGATTAGGTTGCCACAGCAGTTCCAACAGACTGAGGCGTGTGGGGCACTGTGAAGCTGAGACTATAGGGTCAAAAAGGCTGTTTCTCTGAGTCTTCTTGCTCCTTGGTGTGTAGATGGCACCTGCTTTAGGTGTCCTCGTATATTTTCCCTCTGTGTACACCACGGTCCTTATCACTTCCAATATGGTTCAGCTAGGATTCATTTAATCCTTTGAATGAATTAGTCCTCTCAAGAGGCCCTGTCTTTAAGTGTAGTTATGTTCTCAGATACTGGTTTTCAAGACACAAACTTTTTTTAAAATTAATTTATTTATTATATATACATAGTTCTGCCTGCATGTATGCCTGCAGGCCAGAAGAGGGCACAAGCTCTCATTATAAGTGAGTCACCATGTGGATGCTGAGAATTGAACTCAGGACCTCTCGAAGAACAGACATTGCTCTTAACCTCTAAGCCATCTCTCCAGCCCCAATACACACACTTTTAAGAGGAACAGTTCGCATTGATACTTAGTTAATAAGCTCTAATTGTGTAACTCTTAGCAATAATGAATGAAAAAGTGTCCTCTCAGGTGGTGTTAAGACTCAGATTCTCCTGTGAAGATTTTAAGAATTCTATATCCCTACTTACTATAAGCATGCTGGCGTCATCGTGTCCTCACAGTCAGTGGTAACTATGATGGTTACTTTATGCAAAGCTGGTAGCATTACTGAAAAAACCTGGACTGGCTTAATGAAAGAGCATCATTTTGATGCTTATTCCTAGAGTACCAGAGAAACAGAATGGACAGGTGCCCGGTATGCCTACAACTCTGCTGAAGATGGAGCATATCTGAAGATGGGCTTATTTGCCAGGCCTGCTGAGAATGATGTGTTTGATGTGGGCCGAGGACAAGCTGAGTGGTATCTGAAGTGATTGGGTGTAGTGGATTAAATGTCAGAAAACTGAGTACACAGAACATTGTGTGTTTATCTCATTTAATAATAGAAATCACAGTGTTTCTCCATCACTTCACGCCTTCAGTTCCTGCTTGCATTAGCTATTATCATAGTAGCAAAAGCTATTAACATGAAAAATGAATGCCAGTTTCATCATTGGGAGTTCTTGCTTCTTACAGTTCCTTAAATATATTTAAAATGTTTTATCAGTCTTCTGACCAAGGGCTAGGGATATGGGTCATTTGGTTATTTCATTTTAAGTAGAGTTTTCAATAGTGTCTCTTTGAAAATTATAATTCCTGAATTTATTTTTTCTATTCTTAATTAGTAATTCATTGACCTTTCTTTTTAACAGGAGCTACAGCATCTGAAAGCAATTAAGTGTTTTACATTATTGTTCATTGTGAATAAACAAATAGTTTTTAGTCCTCTTTCCCTGGGCTGCTATAATTCAGCAATCGTAGCTAATTACACAGCTCTGGAGCCATATGAGAGGGATGAGTACCACCTCCCAGATGCTTTGCTCGAGCTGCCTGTGCTGTGACTCCAGGGGACTGGGGGACTCGGGGGGGGGGGGGCAGGTTGAGACTTACATATTTGTTGAGTTAGGCAATTTATGCTACTCACAGTTTCAGTAAATGGAATCTAGGACAAAGCTTCAAAAACTAGGAAATGATTAATTTTTTTTGATATTTTAGAGTTCTAAATTGGAAACATGACTACTGTGATAAAACAGTTGATTCCAGAAGGTATGATTTTCTGAAGGATGGAATTTACAAGGCTTTTATATTTTTTCTCTTGTTCTTTCCACCAAACCTTTGAAAGTTTGATGTTGAGGAGCATGGACGGATAGTAGAAATGATGAGGTGAATGGCTGAGCTAGCCTCCTCTCTAACAGAGAGATCTAATAGAGCTTCTTAAATGGGCTGAGCCAGCCTCCTTCCTGTCTAACAGAGAGGTCTGATGGAGCTTCTTTTACTTAAAGCTGTAGCTGTTAGCTCTTTTTGCTTCTATGTCTCTCTTCTTGATTTTGGGTTGTTTTCAGGAGGAGTCCGCTCATTGCTGTGCCCCTTTGTCAGCTCTGATGATTCATGCCAGCCACTCAAAGATCTTGAACCTTTGTTGTGTTAGATTTATGATCCATAAATATTTTTTTTTGTTTGTAGTTTTGTTGTTTTGCAGAAAGTGGAATTGGCTGTATCTTGGCTGTAATTACATTCTTCAGACTTCCTAAGAGCAGTTGTTATCCCTTTAGCTAAAAGCCATATTTAGTTACTGTCTGGATCGAGTTCCTGTCCATCACAACAGGATAGCAACTGCAAGAAGAGGATGTCAGGACTTCTGAGTTAAGAAGAGGAACCTTCATTCAACTGAAGGAACCCACAACCACATGAGCCAGGATGCTCAAAACTGAAACAAGAGTTAACCTTCCCTTGAAGCCAGGAGCACCTACTTCTTACCAAAGGAAGCTTTGGCGAGGTGGGCACTGATTAAACCATGGACAGTTCTCTGACTTGGTTCTGCCAAAGACACTATGGAGCCCAAGAGATTGGAACATGTACCTTTTGTTAGGAAGAAGAATTCTAGAAGTAGAAAATAAGAGGGAGTATGTCCCATGGAAGAGGACTCCTGTGGGTTTTTCCCCAGAAGTCTCTGGACTGGAAGATATGCTGTAGACCTTCAGTCCAACAACATGAGTAGATTGCATTGTGGTGAGAACAGAGTCCGAAGGCTTGGTTCTAGTCATTGGTGTATATTTTAATTAATTGCATCTGTTACTTTGGTACAATCCTCTGGGCCTCAACATTCAGATCCATGTCATAAGAATTAAGTAAACTGATAGATAATGTTCCCATACTACAGTGTGCCCATTTAAAAACTCTGCTTTTTTAAGTTGCCCATATAGTTCTCATTTTTTGTGATGGTTTAAAGTAACTTGAGGATCATTTTCTTCCAGTTTGCTTCCCTTTTGCTTGTTGATGTCATTATATGCAGAAATAGAAAACTGAACAAAACTTGTTCTATGGTCCTATGTGCCAGAATATCTATCTGATGAGCTCATTCATTGCTCTTTTACTTCTGAACCCGAATCTGACTCAAACAGCAGTGACTAACTACTTATACCCTGGGTCTAGCTGTGACCTACATATCCTGCTCCTTTGCTGTTAGTTTTCATTTTCCCACCTCCTTTCCCTGTATATAAATTAACATGAGGGACACTCAGAACTTTAGCAGATGGAAGTGGTAGCTGGATCCAGCTTAGACAGCTGTTCTGAAAGGAGTGCTCTTGGGAAGTGTGCTGTCTTATGAAGACATGCATTCTGCCTGAATCTTTGCATCAGGAGTTTTGCCATTTGACATCATTTCAAAAGCTTGATGTGGATCTGGTCTAAATCATGCCCTTTCATTCTGACCTTAGGAAACTGTAGTTGGTAAAGTGTGTATAGTGCAGTGAGATATTCTACTCGTGAGAACTTCTCTTTGCAGCCAGTATGGAGGCCCCTGAAGGATTCATGGGAGCACAGCTTGTCTCAGGACTATTGAGAGCTGCCTGGGATCTGGCCAAAGCAGAGTATGAATTAAATGAGACCTGAGAAGAAGGAAGTATTTCCAGTGGACAACCCATTGGGGACAAGGCCAGGAGAGTCTAGAGTAAAGACAGTTCCTCAGTGGCCACTTGCCGCTGACTAGGTAATGCTGTATCCTCCTCCACAGCAATACAACTAGAGTATAGGTATGGCTGTGGCCAGAAACAGCCTGTCCAATCAGACTAGGGGATGCCAGCCTGATGACAAGCGTTGTTTCCTTCAGTTTGGTTGTGATAAGTGAGTGCATTACCCCATTTCTTTGCTAGCAGCTCTCACTGCTGCCTCAGACTCCAAACGTCTTAGCATTCTGAAGATGGCATCTACCAATGTTATTGATACTGCTAATGCTACTCTTGGTCTCACGTGGGTCCGCTTCAGAAGCAAGGAGCAGATTTAGATCATATCTGTGGCTTCTGGTGAGAAGGGTCTATGCTAGAGCAGTTGATCATTAGATAAAAGAGCTAAATGAAAACCACTCTGAAAGCCCACAGATAGTCGAATAGCAGGGAAATTTGAGTATAGCAATAAATTGCCAGTGTTTTTGTTCGCAATCTAGCATTTTCCACAGAGAGAAGCCAAGAGGCTAACTATATTTTTAAAGTCTGGCCCTGTCCTGGGTGTGGGTGTTCTGAACGTGGCTTTGATTTTTCCAGTGCAGGATGACTTGTTCCCAGTTCTGCCCATTTGAGTGCGTGCACACTGCTGGCTAGGATTTCAGATCTTTTAAAAGCAGATTCACAGAAACATCTAACCTCACCAACCTCTTTATGCCACCTGCTTTCTCTGTGAACACAGTGCTTATAGGCTTTCAAAGGCAGAAGCTTCAGAATTTGGCAGCAAAAAGCATGTATGCCGTGGCTGACAGTAGTAGGTTTTTAACTCTGCCATGACTGCCTCACCTCACCATTGTTATGTGTGTCATGCCAGCTAACACAGGAAATGGACACACACATTTGTGTGCTCACAACCTCCTTGGGGTTGGAGGGAAGCTCCTCCCCTCTCAGTCTCATGTGTAGCACTTCTTGACTTGTAATGGCAAAAAATGAGTTTGAAGCAAATTCTTTTTCATCTCTACCAGCTATTAATTTTCAATACTTTAATTTGTGTTTGAAAAAGCAGTTAAAAGTGAAAGTTCCCAGTCAAGAGTGAGTAATTGGTGGGCTAGGATAGAAAGCTAAGGCTCATGATGGTTTTAAGAGACTATAGAGAGAGGGATGATACACTAATTGTTGGTGGTAATAGCTTTTAGGAGAACCAGAGAACATAGCTGAGGCTTAATTTCTAAATCAGGCTCATCTCTCAGTGGCTTAGCCTAGCAATTCGTGACCCCCGGGATGGCAGGTCTGACTGCAGGCAGGGCAGGCGTATTTTGATGGCATATGGCAAGAAAACCAAAGAGAGAACAGAGCAAGGAAGGCAAAGGGGACCACACCCAGGGAGGAAGTCTCCAGTCTCCCCTGTAGGGACTCTGAGGCAAGGTCTTGTTACTTTGTTAGAAGTCCAGACATTTATTCAAAGGGCTCAGAACTAATGATCTCAAAGTTTGTCTTCCTGTGTCCAGGGTCTGCTGAACAAGTAGTCATTATTTCTGGGGACTGCAGTTTGCAGATATGGAAAATAAACATGATGCTAGCTTTTACAAAAGGAGACTATATACAGTATGCCTCATTGATACCTACTCTTCTCCTATATGTGATGAATTCCAAAAGAGACTAATTATATCTTTGAGTAAATAAAAGCCAAAATCTTGAACATAGTTGAATCTGATGTAAACTATATTGCTATGTGCATAGAGATGAGCTTCACCTGTCAAAATCTAATACAAGTTAGCATTTCACATCTAAGGGAGGATCATTCCTCAAAAACGTTCTTCATAGCTGAATCTTTGCTAAAGTGTTCAGTTTCAATTGTTTTCTTTTTGTTGCCACTGAGATCTGTAAAATGAAATCTAGTAGGAAATGGCTGTTGAGTGAGTCAGTGAGTGAGTGCAGTATAGTGGTGGCTGAACCATAAAGCAAGGATGGATGCAAAGATCGGTTCATGGAGAGGGAAAAGAGGAGCATGCTGCAGAAATGAGCAGGCTGGGCTGGGGCCTGGCACAGGAGCCGAAGCCAGTGTGGTGCTGGAGGGAACTTTGGCTGTGTGCAGAAGTATGGATCCTGCCTGAATGGGACCAAGGGCAGGAAGGGGTGAGACTATCTAAATTAAGGGCCCTGGATGGGAAATTTGGAACCTTGTTTTGATGGCAACTAAGAGCGCAGGATCTTAGGCATGAGTAGGAGAGGTTTCAGTAATTGAATCCAGGAAAACAAAAAAAAAAAAAAAAAAAAAAGGAATGAGGAAGAATGAGCTGGATGGTGAGGAAGCCCCTCTGTAGCAAAAATGAAACATTGGAAATGATGGTGAGTAGTGCTTCCACCAGACACAAGAAGGCAGTTTGATTTGAGAAGCTTTCTGTAGAAAGAAGTTACAGTATCTAGTGACAAATGTAAAGCAGAAGTGCGCAGACATTTTCGGTAAAGTATGAGAATAAATAAGAGCAGCTCTTCGGGCTAGTCTCCAAATAGTCCTTATGTGAGGAGGATTGCAGGAGACTCAAGTGGATGAGTATGGTTACCCATGACTCAAGGCTGATAGTTTGCCAACCCCTGAAAAGATGTGGAATACATGTGCAGATTAGGTAACATACTGGTAACTTCGTAACTAAAATTTCAGTTCACCCAATGTGAATGGTGGCTTTTAATAAGCATCCAATGTGGTCCAGTTCTCCTGGTCTGTCTTACTTTCTTTAAACTCAGGGCAGTCAGCTGGACCTGTCTTATAAGTAGTCCATCTTGTCACTTACATTGTGTAGTTGTGAAAAGTGTCACACAGTAATTTCAAGGAACGCTTTGATGAAATGAGCTATTGAGGTAGAGAAGGCAATTTCAGTCTATCTTGGTTTTACTGCTACACTTGTTTCAGCTCAGAAGAGGTGGGACAGAATCAAAGAGTGCAGGTGCTGGAAAAATGGGGACTTACTTGGTAAGGTGCAAGGCTCTGGTCTCCTGAGTCTCTTGGAGAAAAGGATGTGAAGACAGATCAAGCTTGGAGCAGAAGAGCAAGCATCCCAGGATGCCATGAGATAGGACTCGAGGACTGTAGTCTACTCAGAGATAGCTGGCTTCTTTCTGTAGATACCAACTGTAGTGACGTAAGGCTTGGAGAGATGGCTCAGTGTTTAAGAGCACTGGCTGCTCTTTCAGAGGTCCTGAGTTCAACTCCCAAAAACTAGGTGATAGCTCACAACCATCTTCAATGGGGTCCAATTCTTCCTTCTGTTATAGAGACATACGTGCAGACAGAGCACTCATTTACATGAAATACATACATTAATAAAATTTAAATACACCAAGTATGTATGAGAGCATCACTTGCAGTACAATATCTATGTAACTAGTATTAAACACATATATCGTTTTCTTATGCAATGTAAAGATTATAATGGTAAGCCCTCCCATTGACTTGGGCTAGGGGATTTTTAATTAAAATTAATATATTTTGTATTTGTTTGTGTGCCTCAATTGATATACGTGTACTTTATTAGTGACAGACGGTCCTCATGAGAAGAGGACGCCATCAGATCCCCTGTAACTGCAGTGATGGGTAGGTGTGAGCTGTCTGACATGGGTGCTGTGAACAGAGCCAGGCTTCTCTACTGCAGCAGCAGGTGCTAGTAACTGCTAAGCCATAGCTGCAGCTCAGTGGCCTGAGAATTCAACCCACTTCCCTCTATAGATGGGAAAAAAGGGTTGTGGTTTGCAGAATCCTTACAAGGAAGCAAAGTCTAGTATTCCTGCTTTCTTTGTTCAAATTGAATTGGTATTGTTGGCATTTTGTTGTTGTCCTGCCTCTTCTATTTTTTCCTGAAGCTTTATATTTTCAAAATCTATGTATGTGTGCGAGTGTGGTGTATGTGTGGGTAGCACATGCACCTTTATATGCCTACATAGGCTAGAAGAGGACACTGGTGTCCTCTCTCATACTCTGCCTTATTCCTTTGAGACAGGCTCTATCATTGATGCTAGATCTACTGGTGGCCATCAAGCCGCATCTCCATGCTGCCTACACACCTGTGACACATCAGGGCTGTGTGTGTGTGTGTGTGTGTGTGTGTGCATGTGTGTGTGGCCACACCCATGTTTTTATTTGGGTGCTAGGATCTGAACTCAGATCCTCATGATTACACAGCAATCAAGCTCTCTGTCCTTCAATCTCTATGTCCCTATGTCCCTATGTCCCTATGTCCTCATGTCCCTCTGTCCTTCTATCTCTGTCTCTCTCTCTCTCTCTCTCTCTCTCTCTCTCTCTGTCTGTCTCTCTGTCTCTCTCTCTCTCTCTCTCTCTCTCTCTCTCTCTCTCTCTCACACGCACACACACACACACATACACACACAAATCCTCTTAATGGTCATAAAGAGAATAATCAGAAGTAATATATACATTTTCAGAAAATGATAATCTTGAAGAATCCGTAACTTCATTTAGGAAAGTATTCTTTTTTTCCTAGCGGCACTCCTCTTGTATATCAAAAAGACCTTTTATAGGATTGGTTTCTCCCCTTTAATTTTAATGGTTTATTATTGTGAGGGGGATCTTGTATTAGTCATGGCACAGACACAGAGATTGCAGGGCAGTTCTGTGGGTTGATATTCTTCTCTTATCTGTATGAGGGTCCTGGAGAAGGGTCCAGGCTGACAGGTTTTGAGGCAAACACTTTTACTCAATTAGCCTTCTTGCCAACCCCTAGTTGGTTTTATGAAGGATTATTCAACATTGTCCGATTTTGATTGGGCTTTGAGAAGAGTTGGCTTTTTCCAAAGAGCCCCATAGAGTGAGTGTGTGTGTGTGATCTTGCAGCTTTCTGCTGTTCTACGGACCACGGCCTCAGTATGGTTAAGTGACTCAGGAAAGATTGACTTGATCACTGTCATTTTCTACAGCACGTGTTCTTCACCCCACTTCATAGATACCTTTCTTTTTAACTCAGTAACTGGGACTAACTGTAGAGTGAAAGACTGTCTTCTACCTGGAGAAATGGCAGGTAGACAGGTTACTTGGTAGCTTGGCTTCTCGTTGCAGGACAATATCCTGCCCAGCTTGCATCCAAGGCAATCCTATTATATCCAGGGAGCTGGAAGAGTTTTCTTCCCTTCTGACTTCAAAGATAAGGCTTCAAGAGCAGTAGCCATGGGCACACTGCTGAGGGACTGAAGGGATTTTGAGCAGAGAACAGAGCTTTGCCTTTGTAATCACTGGGCCTATGGCACTAATGAGTGCTTACTGTATAAGCAAATGAATGTGTGAAGGTCGGAAAAAGTGAGGTGCTTGGCCTCATGTGTTGTAAGATGTGTTCCAAGCCTTCACCACTACCCTGTTGTCCTTTGGGAAATACCCTGCCATAGGAACTGATCTCACTACAAATAATAGGTGAAACATGATTGATTGTATTTTAATACTTGAGTGTGTGTCTGGCAGTTGGCTTGTCCATGTGGGGCTTTGCTGATTCATGCAGTTGGAGGCCTCACTGGGCTGAAATTTGATAGTTCCCTTGTTCATCTTTTCTTAAGACTACTGATACCATAAAAATTGGAGGTAGCTTTGCTCATTCACACCTAGGATGATGCAGGAAAATGGAAAGCCAGCTGGTTCAGGAGCCCCAGAGCCTATCAAAGATTGCCTGGACTCTAGTCAAAGAACAAATGAAAAGGAGGAATGGAGGGACAGACAAGATGAGAGCAAGACAAAGACTTTGTATATAAGCATGGATCGGAGAAATATGAGATTTCCCTAAAGGTAGAAATGAGAGAATAAAAGGAGTTATAGGAAGAAGAATATCCTATAAATTATGCTTAATGAACTTACTGAATAAATATAAATCATAGTTACATAAAATCATTTTATTCCATTATGCTAATGTTGATAGATTTTAATTTTCAGGTGTACATGCCTAAAGACCTCAAGACTTTAAAACATAATAATCAAAAAGCTAATTAATCACTTATGGGCAACTTTCCCAAGTAACTGTAGTAACAGACACAATTAAGAAATAATGCATTAGCCACAAAGATTAGAAATACATGCCTAGACAGGAAACTTTGTTATATGCCACAAATTTAAATAGAAGGATTTTATTGCTTATGTTACCTTAACTTTTCCAAATGTGTTCTAAAGGAAGGAAAAACAAAGTGAGGTGCTTGGCCACGTGTGTTGTAGAATGTGTTCCAAGCCTGTGTTGCACCACTCCCCTCTTATCTTTTGGAGAATTCACTGCTGGAGGAACTTCACTCATAAACATAGGAATTTGCTAGTAAGGCAGGATCGACTCAGGCAGAGTCATTTCAGGGGCCTGTGTCCCAAGGTTGCTGTCTCTCTGTCTTCCTTATTAAATCTGTACTCTCTCAGACCATCGAGTCTTTCTTCATACATATTAATTTTTACTGTTTTTTTTTCTAGGTCCTCAAGATGTAAAAGTAAGATACGCAGGGCTGTCATTACTTCAAGTGCTGATTGAGAACCAAAAATAAACTAGGGATATGTCAGAGCCAGATAATATGGAAGGGACTTGTGGCCAAGTATATGTCCTCATCAATGAGATCCTTTGCATCTATTAGTTAAACAAGTTTCAGAAACTAATCCCTCAATTCTGATACAAGGGACTGTAAATAATAGGCTATTAACCATCTTTAGTTTTAATAGTGAAAAGCCAACTAAAGGAAAAAAATGAAAGGAAGTGGGGAGTTGGAATGTTTTCATAAATAGAAGCCCTGTGGAATCTGATGCCTCTAGATTAGAAGCAGAGTAAATGCTAGAGTTCACTTCCTTTTTTTTT
>JADRCD010169866.1:0-20283 GCA_019843815.1 Montemys delectorum | reverse complement strand
AGGATAAGGTATGATAGAAATCCCTCATTTAGGGATGAATATTGTGTAGCACTTTATACTGAGCAGTAGAGGGTCTCTATATTTGTCACTACATACTGTGAAAACAGGTTTCTCTGATGAGAGTGAGAGATGTACTAATCTTTGCAGATAATAGAACATCATTAGGTATATGTTTATTACCATGTTCATCTAGAAGAACAGTAATAGTCGATTCTCCCTCTGAGTCTATGGCCTGTCTATATACCAGTTCTTGGACCCAGTAACAGTGTCAGGTATGGGCTTCATCTTGCGGAGCAGGCCTTAAGTCCAATCAGAAAGTGGTTATACATCCCATGACATTTGTGCTACTATTGAAATAGTGGCTTTGTCTTGCACAGAATAAAATATGCACACATTATTTATAAAAGTAAACTTTACTGATAATTTGCATGCTATAAAATTATCAGCTTTTTAAAGGCACAATTGACATAAAGTAAATGCATGTATTTATATATGTATAATCATATCTTTTCACCATTAATTTATTTATTCACTTTATATCCCAATCGCATTCTCTCCTCCCAGTTCCCCCTCACACAGCCTCAGCCCTATTCCTCCCTCCTCTTTTTTTCAGGGAGAGTAGAGATCCTCCACCCTAGCACATTTCTTGTGGACAGGAGAAACTTGGGGTGGAAAGGTTTGAAGTTTTGTGGGTGGATTGGTGTCCTTATGTCTCCACTGGCAGTCATGCATAGCTACAGGAGGTAAGTAGCCTCTTCAGGTTCCATATTCTACTGCTATGAGTCTCAGTTCAAGTCACACTATAGTTTCCTGGGAGCCTTTCCCATCCTAGGTCTCTGGCACATCCTAGACATGCCTACCGACCCAGCCCCCTTCCCAATAGTCTCAGATTTCCATGCATTCTCCTGGCCCTCTGGCTCTCTCTCTTGTCTCTCCCTACACCTGATCCTCAACGCCCTATGTTAGCATCACTGAAAGCCTGCGCCTATGGATGGGTGGGTCCACAGACCTGTGGCTAAGGCAACAGCCACCATATTTCCCAAATCCCTAGGGCTCGCCTCCCACCTTTACCTGGGCCATACGTCACAACCCATATAAATACGGAAACATTCCTCTCTCTTTCTCTTTCCCCCACTCCTCTCTTTCCGCGCCACTTCCCCCCTCTCTCCTTCTCAATTAAACCTCTCAGGAGTGGAACTGTTTGGGCCTGGTGTGTGTGGTATTTTTGACTCGAACACCTCTCTGCCCCTATCACCCATTACCCTCTCCATCCCCTCTCCCACCAATTCTCTTCCTCTATATGCCTCTTACAACTATTTTATTCCCACTTCTAAGTGAAATTCAAGCATCCTCACTTGGTCCTTCCTTCTGGTTTAGCTTCTCTTGACCTGTTGAGTGTAGTGTGCATATCCTGTACTTTATGGTTATTCTCTACTTATAACTAGTATATGTCATACATGTCCTTTGGGGTTTGGTTTACCTCGTTAAGGATGATATTTTCTAGTTCCATCCATTTGCCTGCAAAATTCATGATGTCCTTTTAAAAAAAATAGCTGAAAAAAAAATATCCCATTGTGTAAATGAACCACATTTTCTCTATCCAGTTTGGTTGAGGGGCAATCTGGGTTGTTTCTAGTTACTGGCTCTTATAAATAAAACTGCTATGAACATAGTGGAACACATGTCCTTGTGGTATGGTTAGGCATCTTTTGAGTACTTTCCTAGCAGTGGTATAGCTGGGTCTTCAGGTAGAATTATTTCTAATTTTCTGAGAAGTTGTCAGATTTATTTCCAGAGTGGTTTGCACTCCCATAGCAATGGAAGCATGTCCCTCTTGCTCAACATCTTTGCCAGCATGTGCTGTTGCACGAGGTTCTTATCTTAGCCATTCTGATGGCTGTAAGATGGAATCTCAAGATTGTTTTGATTTGCATTTCCTTAATGACTAAGGAAGTTGAGCACTTTTTTAGGTGCTTCTTGGTCATTTGAGATTCCTCTGTGGAGAAGAAGACAAATAGATCCATAGTTATCACCCTGCACAAAATTCAAGTTCAAATGGATCGAAGATCACAACATAAAACCAGACACACTAAACCTAATACAAAATGAAGTGAGAAATTGCCTTGAGTTATTGGCATATGAGACAGTTTCCTGAAAACAACACCAATGACTCAGGCTCTAATATCATCAATTGATAAATGATACCCTATGAAATTAAAAAGCTGCTATAAGGCAAAGGATACTGTCAATAGGACAAAGTGGCAGCCTACAGATTAGGAAAGACCTTCACTAACCCTACCTCTTACACCTCTTACAGAGGGCTAATATCAAAAATATATAAAGAATTTAAGATATTAGACACTAACAACCCAATTAAAAATGAGTTACAGAGCTAAACAAAGAATTGTATGTTTTTGTTTTTGTTGTTGTTGTTGTTTTGTTTAGTTTTGTTTGAGACAGGGTTTCTCTGTGTAGCCCTGACTGCCCTGGAACTCACTCCGTAGACCAGGCTGGACTCGAACTCAGAAATCCACCTGCCTCTGCCTCCCAAGTGCTGGGATTAAAGGCGTGCACCACGACCACCCGGCTGAATTGTATGTTTTAATTCAGGGATATATCAATGAAATTTTCACAACAAACAATACAATATAAATATAAATATAAATATAAATATAAATACAATACAAATCCCTTTATAGCCACAATTCAAAATTCTGATTTTAAAATTCTTGAAGATTCCTGAAGAGTATTTATTTTTCATTCTACTTTGAACATGAAGAAACTCTTTTTGCATCAGATACCTGCAGCAGTGACATAGATAGACATACTCCAGCAATAAGCAAATAAATGCTATTGAAGATAATGGTTGTTTGTTCTAATTGTTTTTAATCTGGGTAAATACTAGAGGGGGCTTAATACTCCCTGGAAACACTCTCCTAGACCTGCCCAGGGGTGGCTCTCTCAGTTGGTTCTAGAACAAAAGAAGTAGTCAAGGTGAGCCATCCCCAAGGAGAAACAGGTGATGCTTATAGACATCAGACAGAGCTTTCTGCCTCCAATCGGTAATTATTCTGCAAATCCTTAGCAGTCAGAGATCATCATCAAGAGGGAGCCTGAATTTTAGCCCCTGTAGGAGGTCAAAAGAAAAACTCCACGATGCACACTTAACAATCTTATGGCAATACCAAACACAGTTACTGAGTAAAATGTTTGCCTTCTCATGGCCAGTCTACTAAGGCAAAGGAAAACAGAGCAACATCTATGTTGGTCCTATGACTCATCTTATTTGTTGTGCTCGCTCAGCAGGAAATCAGTGTTTTCCCTTTCATTCCTCATTCCTTAGGGAATAGAAGTATCTGTTTCTGTTAAACCTCTTATTGTAAGATCATTAATGACATTTGTAGGCCATCTTTTAGGAGACAATACCTGGGAGACTTCAATCAATTTACACCTGTGTTACAGCCCTGTTTTCATGAAACATTAGTCATGCCTCGTGGATCTATTCTAAGGCTTTATATTAACCATCAAAGATAGAGATAAACTTATTAAGTGCTGTGCTGTATGGTAGATAGGTGTTGTGTTTCATTTCCCTTTCTGGATTGGCCAATGATCTTCAAGAAAAGATAGCAGTGTACCCACTTTAAGAACATTGAATATAATAACAAGGACAAGCCAAAAATAAGATTATGTCAATGTCATGTTATATTCTGTAGGAATATATCATCAAAAACATTCAGAAATACCTATTAAGACGACTGAGACAGGCAAGAAATGGCCTCCAAAAATTCACTATCTAGGTATTATCTTAGATAAAATATAAGGTATCTTTTGGCTTTCAGAGAAGTGTGTAGTTTATAAAGAAGGGCAGTTTTATTTCATGGCTTTTCTAACTGGTTTTAGTTCAAGAGAAATATGAAAGGCATATGGAAATAAACACTCATAAGTAATTCACTCCTTATATGGTATTTTCTCAGACAGTAGATTAGTTGAATTATCTGTGCTGTTGCTAGCAGAGAAAAAAAGAAGTGGGGTAGGGAGGCCAGTTGGCAGGGTGAGGGATTGTCTGACCACAAAGTTATCTTTCCCATCTTTGTGCTCTAGCAGCTAGGGGATATGGGTTCAGTTTACATGCCTTGAAGATATTGGAAAGTAAACCTAATGCAGGTAGGCTCATGTTTCAAGCCAGGGGTTGTTATTCTGTTACTTTGATTTCAGGGAGAGAAGGCATCCAGTCTGTGAAGGATTGCTAGGGGATCTGCGCTGGAGCAGTCCACTCATCCGAGGAACACATTGCTGCTATGTCAGACCTAATGTAAGAAGCAGCAGGAACATCAACTTAGAATAGGTGGTAGTAACTTTGTCTACATCATGAACCTAAACAGCATAGTACCCAGTTCTAAAAAGTTCATGCAGCAGACAGGAATGAGGATATGGTGGCAGCTGAAAGACAAATGTATCCCAAGGGCAGAATTCAATTTAATAGTAAAAAATTAAGTCACATATAAAAGCTACAATTGAGAACACTAGTCACACTATTTACTACCAATAGAAATTTTTAATAAGTCCAGAGTTTGAAAGCATGTTCTGGGTCCCAGCAGAAGCACATGCGATCTCTATTACTTGAGAATTTCAATGCAGTATAAATACCCCTAGAGCTGAATAGTCAATTGGAGATTTTTACTTATTTATTTATTGAAGCTTACTTTCTATTTTGAAAGCTAAAGGAGATGAAGGGGTTTCCAGCCCCATAGGAAGAACAATATCAACCAACCAGACCCTGCAGATCTCCCAGGGACTAAATCACCAACCAAAGAGTACACATGGAGGGTCCCATGGCTCCAGGTGCATATGTAGCAGAGGATGACCTTATCTGACATCAATGGGAGGGGAGGTCCTTAGTCCTGTGAAGCTTGATGCCCCAGTGTAGGGGAATGCCAGAGTGGTGAGGAGGGAGTGGGTAGGTGGGGGAACACCCTCATAGCAGCAAGGGAAGGGCCAATGGGATAGGGGATTTCTGGAGGTGGGGACCTGGAAAGGGGATAACGTTTGAAATGTAAATAAAGAAAATATCCAATTAAAAAAAGAAGAAATAAGATGAGATTATTAATTGAGAAAAACAAAACTAAAAGAAAAGTAGCAATTCCATATAGCTAGACATGCATTGCTCCCTCCGTTATTAACATTGAGGACTGTTACTCAGTGACTCACAGCACATTATCACTGTAGTCTATATTAGGGTATACTTGTATTATACAGTACATGTGTTGTACGAATGTTGCATGGCATGAGTCTGCCATTAGAATATACTACAAGTATTTTTCTGCTCCGAAGATCCTTGTCCCTTTACCTGTCACTTTTCCCTCTTTCCTAACAGATTCTTTTAACTGCGTTATTCATGATTGGTGGACTTCTCAGAGCAGCTTCGTTTAATTGATAATATGCATTGATGTTTATTCTGGAGATTACTCCATGCTTAATATGTCACTTATTTTTGGAATTGAGCAACAGTCCCTTGTCCAAATGCACCATTCTTTTCTTTCTAACAGACCTCCATATGTGTCCTGGGATGGACTTAAAGTATGATAAAGCCGAGACTAGCCTTAGTTTTCTCCTGCTTCCACCTGCCAACTGCTGGGCTTACATGTGTATGCTACAATCCCTAGGTAGTTGATTTATATATTTATAATTGTTTAATATTGAAGTTTAAATTTTTTTATTAATCTTTCTATTTGTTTACATTTCAAATGATATCCTCCTTCCTGGTTGTTCCTCTACAAAAAATCCCATTCCACATCTGCCCTCTCCCCACTCCCTTTGCCTCTATGTGGGTGCCCCCCACCAAGCCACCCACTTCTGCCCTACAGCTCCAGCATCCCCCTGTGCTGGGGCATCAAACCTCCATAACACCTGAAGTTTTAAATTTATTTGCATATTTTAGAGAGCCTTTTTTTTGTTTGTTTTTTTTTGGTTTTTCGAGACAGGGTTTCTCTGTGTAGCCCTGGCTGTCCTGGAACTCACTCTGTAGACCAGGCTGGCCTCGAACTCAGAAATCCGCCTGTCTCTGCTTTCCAAGTGCTGGGATTAAAGGCATGTGCCACCACTGCCCGGCGAGAGCCTTTCTTTTTAAGATATATATTTTTTGTGCATGTTTGACAATTTCTGGATTCTCTTTTTATTCTTCAGAGAGTATCTGGTATGACAGATGTTTTATATTTGCCTTAGGGATGTCTTATTTGTTTGTACCACATAGTATATCCAATAAGAGTATTCAAATTTAAGTTCAGGTAATTCTTCATAGAAACATATTTGTTTGCTGTAGTGCAATGACTTTTTTTCAGTCACTTTTAGATGACATGACAAATTGCCGTAAGTTGAAAGCCTTAAATAGCATACTGTTAATTCTCATATTTATGGAAGCTGGAATTGAAGAAGAAGGCTTTTTGTAATTTGAAATGTGTCTTAATTAAGAGTCCAGTGTGGATTCCACCTTGCTTTTTTTTTGCAGAGAAATTTTGCATTGTTGTCCTGTAATTGCAGAAAGCACATCTAGGGTGTGTACCAGGTTCTGCTATCTATTTATATAAAGGTAATAACTCTATAATGAGAGCCCTTCCACCTCTTCAAGTTAACTCCTATTACCGTCCCAATAGAGGTTAGAGGTTAAGGCCTCAACATTTGAATTGAGAATATGTATTTTATTAATGGATCATGATAGAATTCTTTCTAGTTTTCAGACAGAATTATATATTAGAACTACAAACATCAGGAGGTCATAATTCTCCTGTTTTATGTTTTTTCCAAGCATAATATCTGTTACATAGAAAATGAAGTATTAGAATCAATGAAATGAGCAACTGTAGGGATGGATACAGGTTTCTGTCATTTGATAAATTCTACTTGCATTCTGAACTCTGCACCCAATCCTTCCATTAATCAGCATATTGCTTCCTAGAATCTACTTGATCTACAGAGAGCCTCCACTCACTACAGAGAGAAACTTTAGTCACTGCGGGCTCATTCTCAGACTAGTATTCATCTTTGTTTTTGCATTTACAGCTCTGTATCCTTTGCTTGGTTCCCCTGACAGGTATTCTCACGGTTCTCTTCCTGTGTAAGTATTGCTTATGTTGGCACAATGTCTCCAGTAGCTTTCATCTTTACCACACTGTACCCCAGTCTCACCCCATTCCACACAGATATGGCAGATTGCAAATTTCCAATGTAAGTCCTCTATAATAGCTTCATTTCTTTGAAAGGGACAAGAATGTGTGCTTTGAAAGAAATTTGATAATTGTCTTTACTTTCTCTTCTCTCTTCTTAAATTAACAAGGATGCTGTGATTATACTTTTAAGAAACAATTATTTATCATTTTCAAATGTATATTTGTAATGGGATCTTTTAAGAGTAGTTGTTACTAATTTTAACCAATTTTTTTATATCTTGTTTTTTCAGATCCAGATGGTTTTCTGGAGAATTGTAAAGCCATGCACTGAGAAAGAATCTCATATATTTTCTTTATGAACTATTGGAAATGTTCTCCCTATTCCTCTGGGTGGCATAACAATCCTATACTACATATAGAAACTGGAAATACTGCAGTAATTTTGTTTCCTCAGTCAAAGCCACAATCACAGCTGTTGGAGTTCAACAAAAGCTGGCCCTACAGACCTAATTCAACACGATTCCCTCAGAAACAAGTTGTATACTCTTCTAGACGTGAAAAACACATCTTAGTAAATCATTGAATTTGATGACTTAATTTCTATCTTACGTTAATCATTTACATATATAAAAAAAAACCCTCATGTTTTAAATCAAAATTTGGTATCTCAAAGAAACTAAGAGAAAAGATTAACAGTAAGAGACAGAGAAGGAAATGAGGACGAATTCATGACAATAATAGGTCTAAATGATTCTCACCTATATCTCAATATGATACATTGATAAAGGGATACTAAAATTTTGATTTCACAATGTTGAAAAACTGGCATTTGGGAAATCAAAGAAACGAAGTTTTATGATTTTACAGAACTGAGTTACCCATCACTATGACTATTAATTGGAACCTTAGCCTCTGAAAGCCAGAAAGTTTCAACTTGTGAAGGAAAACCATTTAATGGGCAGTTGAACATCAAGATAATAATAATAGTTATTAGATACTAAATTTAATAACAAACACATTACTGGACTCTAGAAAGAATTAGGAAGTAATAGGATTGTGTCTTATTTGTTTCATTAATTTATTTATTTATTCACTGTACATCTGGATCACAGTACCCTCTTTCCTTCTAGTCTTCACCTCACATAATTCCACCCTGTCCTTCTCTTCTGAAAAGAGAGAGAGCACACTCCCTAGCCCTACCACCACCCCAACCCCCAACCCCCTCCCCTGCCTGAAAGCAAATTACCCCAGCACAACAAGGCCAACCTATACATCTGCTCTTAGGGTAGGGTGGGGTGGGGGGAGCTAGGTTCAAACCTTGTGTGTTTTAGCTGGTGGTTCAGTCTCTGGGAACCCTCAAGGGTCCAGGCTAGTTGACTCTGTTGGTCCTTTTGTTTAGTCCCCACCTTTTCCTGGTCCCTCAACCTTCCCCCAATTTTTACTAAAAACTCTCTGAGCTCCATCTCACATTGGGCTGTGGGTCTCTGAATCTTTTTCCATTGGCTGCTGGGTGGAGCCTCTCAGAAGACAGTTATGCTAGGCTGCTGTCTGCAAGCATAACAGAGTATCCTTAATAGTGTCAGAGAGTGGTCCTTACCAATGGGATGGTTCTCAACTTGGGCCAGTAATTGGTTGGCCCTTCCCTCAATCTCTGTGTCACTTTAGGGATTGGATGGTTTGTAGGTGGGTTGGTGTCCTTATCACTCCACTGGAGAGCCTGCCTGGCTGAAGGAGGTGGCTATATGAGGGCTCCATATCCCCCACTGATAGACATATTAGTTAGAGTCACCCTCGTAGACTTTCTGGAGACTTCTTCATATGTGTGCTCTTTAACTTCTTTCTATAGTCAGAATAATATTAAAAATAATATCACCTGTCTTTGTCCTTATTCTTTACTGTAAATTCTTCCAAATTCAACATAATTCATGTTCACTATATTTAGAGATCTGTTTAGTGTATGAAGCATAAACTCTTCAAGCTGATATGAGGCCCCCAACACACATACAGTAGAGGACTGCCAGGTCTGTGTTCATTCAGAGATGGTGCACCTAACCCTCAAGAGACTGGAGGTCCCAAGGAGTTTAGAGGTCAGGTGGGGTGGGAGCTGGGGACATAGATGAAGAGACCGGTGAGGTGGGAAGGAGGGATGGGATGTAGAATAGTGAATAGTCAGAGGGTGGACAGTGGGGGTAATAAAATATGGAGTATAAAAAAATACATTAATTAATTAATTAAAAAAAAAAACAAAACTCTGTAATCTTTGAAACAAATACCACAACACAGTAAAAGCGTTGCTTTCTGGATCTTTCTCCCTGTCCCCCTCCCTCTCCCCCTCTCTCTCTCTCTCTCTTTCTCTCCCCCTTTCTCTCCCTCTCTCTCCTCCTCCCTCTCCCTCTTCCTCTCCCCCTCCCTTTCTCATTTCTCCCTCCCTTTCCTCCTCCCCCTTCCTCATCTCTCATCTCTCATCTTTCCCTCTCTATCCTCTCTTCTCCCTATTGTGTAAATGTGAATATGGTTTTGCTGAGTGTGTGCCCATGTGTCAAACTTGGGTGTGGATCCTCAGGAACCATCTACCTTGTTTCTTGAGACAGACTTTGTAATTGAGTCAGTAGTTCACTGTTTAGACTAGATTTCGTAGTCAGTAAGCAAGTCCCAAGGGCCCACCTACTTCTTCCTCTCTAACAGCAGCAGTATAAATGTGGACCATCATAACTGACTTTTATTATCTCAGTTCTGGGTTTTAAACTCTGCTTCTCATGCTTGCATGACAGGCAATTTATTAAATGAATTGCCTCTCAAACCTTCCTCTTCTGATATATTAAATAATTTTCAGAGCCCACTCTCAAACCTCCTTGAGTCTCTCTGTGCTCCAATATCTGACCATTTGTTTTCTTGTCCATTCTCACTAAAGAATTTTTTCATTCTTGTTTCTATAGTGAAAAAAACAAAACATACAAAGAGTATTTTATCTGGGTTTTTGTAAATATGTTTAAATGTTCAAATATGTTTGTAGTGTACACTCTCGGAAGTGGTATATAAGAATGTTGAACAGAATAATGATGTATTAGTACTATCATGAAAGAACACAAAGTTTCTTGTCTTCTTATTATGTCAGATGTTGTCACATTTTTATATAATGCATTTGTAAAGCTTAATGTTGTTTTTCACATTACACCTTTCCCTTATTAAACAAGGAATATTTTATTATATCATGTTGCAGATTGTCAGCAAGCTCTGAAGTATGTACTTAGCAAAAATTTCATTTATGCAAAACTCAATTTCTTTTGATGTCATCCCTCTTAAGTGTTTGCTGCAAATTAACAGCACATGTACCATATAAGAGCCTGGGACTGAGATATATCCTTTCCTTTTGAAGACTAGAGTCCACTTCAGGTTCCTGATTTCTTCTAATCACAAAATTTCCCATTTTCATCTGCTCAAAATTGGAAATAATTCAATTTGCTGCTGATCTAAATTCTTCACAAACTGTTTTTCAAGCCCCAGCAATTCTTAATGGCCAAATCATAAATACCAGAAAATAGCAGTTTAAAATAGAATTGCTGACAAGTCTTTAACTACCCTCACAGTGAATGATGTTGCTATAATGCACTCGATGAGATGTGCTCCTTAGAGCTGATCACCAGTGGTGAGTCCATAAACTCCTGAATTAAGCCTTCGTTGCTCACAGCTTACAGTTTTAAATTAGATTGCCTGCTGCCTGTTCTCCTTAGAGAAATCTGAGCTGCTGCTGCTGGCAAATATAAACAGCGTAAACTAGATCACTCATCTCAGTTCTGAAACATATTTCTATCATGCTGCTACTGCAGAAAAAATGTTGTGTTCAGCTTATGAGATACGCCTTTTGACACTTCTTATTAAACAACTGCAACCATTCCTATTATACAAAGGGAGAACATTGGGATTGCTACTGAACACTGTGCTGGGCAACAGAAAGGAAGTAACTTAAAACATTTGCAAAGGATCCTTTTTATTTTAAACTACTGTACTTGATATTTTAGTATATCCTTATTTTCACAGCATTTTAGGCATCAAATGATAAATTTTCAATTCTGTATTGAAGCTAATAATTTTCTTTTAAATATGAATTTATTATTGTTTTTAACTGAAATAGATTTACATCACTTTCTGCCCCCTTCCTTCCTTTATCCCTTCCCAGCTTGCTACCCACAGATCTCTCCCACATCCCCCATACTCTCTAGTGGATAACCTGTTTTATTTGTTATTATTACATATATTATTAAATATATATGCACATATACATATATATATGGAGGTCCCAAGGGGTTTAGAGGTCAGGTGGGGTGGGAGCTGGGGACATCGATGTAGGAATTGGTGAGGTGGGGAGGAGGTATGGGATGTGGAATAGTCAGAGGGTGGACAATGGGGGTAATAAAATATGGAGTATAAAAAAATAAATTAATTAATTAAAAAAACAAAAAAACAAAACTCTGGATATATATTCTTTATGCAATATATATTATATGCAAGCTATGAATCTATTTTTTTTTTTTTGGTAGTGAACCAGACTAACAGCAGATAAGCTGACATTGGACCAACAGTATTGGACTCACACATCTGGGAGTGCCTAAATCTTTCTCCCAGTGGTCATTAAGTGCCAGCTGTTCTTTGTATAGTACTTAGGTATGCAAGATTTTCCTTCTTCCAGGTACATCAATTCATTGGTTTTTTTTTGTTTTGTTTTGTTTTTTGTTTTTTTCCAGTGTTCCCGTTCTTGTTTATCCAGCCATTTCTAGGAGAGAAGGTTTCATAGCAGACTTCCTGGCTTTCTGGTTCTTACGTGCTTTCCACCCATTCTTATATGATGTTTATTGAGTCACAGATACAGCGATTGTGATATAGATTTATCTGCTATGAATGTGTCCCCAGGTCTGTTGATCTCAGCATTGCATCTAGTTGTGGTTCTCTGTAATGGTTTCCACTGGCTGTAAAAGTGGGAGGCCTTTTTGATGAGGAGTGGTAGCTACATTTATCTGTGGGTTACAAGGATAAGAGACAGAAAAGAGTAAGAAATTATGTTAGTTTACCAACATCATAGTAAGTTTGGTAACCTCACAGTGATTTGGCAAGGTTCCCAGTACCAGACAGACTTCAGTCCCATTGGGTGGTTCATAAACCAAATTAGACAGCTGTTGCTTGATATCATCTTGTGAATGGTTGCAATTTTCTACTACACATGTATCAGAATCAATTTGGTCTTGGAAACTATGTAAGATTTTAAAAAACAGACTCCTTAGAAAGAATGGACTTCCATTGAGCATGGCGTGTTACTAGGCATATCTGTTAGTAAAGATGGTTAATCCACACTGCTTTTCAGTTTCAGAATGTGAAGATCAGCGTGTATAAAAAGCTTGAACAGTTTTATGCATTCTTTAATGAAGATATATTGATTCTCCATTTCCCATTTTTTTCTAAGTTCAGCTACAATATTATATCAAATCTCATCTTGTATGAATCCAAAAATGAACTGCATTTAATTTATTCCTAAAGTTCTCTCTGAAACTTTTTTTTCATTTGTGGTATAGACCAAGTTATCAATAATTGAAACTAGTATTATTCTTAAACACATTAAAATTTAAAAAGTATAAACTTATTGGAAAAATACTTGGGTACTTAGATAAATGTTTAAATATTTTATGATATTAAGATCATAGAACAATTGAAACCAAATTTATTTGCTTAAGTAATGCTATAATTTCCAATATTACTAAAACTGAGAAAGAGTTATAATTTATTTTCTTTACTTTCAAAAGTGTTTTCAAATAGCTTGAACGAAGACTAAGCATGAAATTGGAATAAATCAAATTTAGTAAGCAGTAGCAATCATGGTAACAATTTCATTTCTTTTATTTGAAAATAGTTTTTTATCTCACACAATATATCCTGATTAGTGTTTTCCTTCCCTCTACTGCTCCCTGTTCCTCCTCAATTCCTTCCCACCTGGGTCCACCCCTACCTATCTCACATTAGAAAACTAAAAGGACTCTAAAGGATTGATATGGTATGATATGATATGATATGATATGATATGATATGATATTATATGATAATGCATAATCTAACATGTTGAAAGAGATAAAGCAAATGAACAGAAGGGAAAAGTTTGATGAAATCTAGAAGCCATAATGTGTATATTTCTTTTAAAAATAGGATAAAACAAAGAAGAAAATATGAATGAAATAAAAGAAAACAAAATCTCTATCATAGTAATATAAGAGAAAGAAAAAAAAAAAACCTCCAAGGATGCCTTGAGTGTGTTTTCTCTTGGTCATCAACTGCTAGACGTGCAGCCTACACTTACGAGTACTTCCTTTCCCAAGTAAGACTCCTTTGGAGGAAACTAAATTTTCATTTGTAAGTATTTATCAATGAGAGATAACTTCTGAGTTAGAGATGAAGGTAGCAGTCCAGTTCTGCTTTCAACTCTAGCACCCCATCTGGAACAAAAGCATAAAGATTCTGTGCATGCTGCCATAGTCTCTATAAGTTTATGTATGCATAGATCCTATTGATTTACAGGGATTTGTTTTTGTGGTGTCCTCAATCCCCTCTGGCTCTCAGAATCTCCCATCTTTCTTTCCTGGTTTGTTTCTATCTGCTGCAGGTGGAGGCCTCTCTGTCTCTATGTTTAATCTTGATGCATACTTCTCATCTGCTATATCATCTCTAAGTCTTCCCTGGCTTAAGTATGTTTGAAAAGTTTCAGTCAGAAGAAATGAAGAATGGAAACTATTGTAAAGAAGGGAATTTGCAGTAAATCAAGAAACCTTAGTATGTTCTTGGTATTATATTTCCCAATCGAAGTGCTCAATATTGTTATTAGAGCATATCTAGAGCCTGTCTGCATGACGTACAGAATTAATGCAAAAATTTGTTCTTTAATCCAAAACATATTTGCATTTTTAAGTTCATTGTGATCATTTGCTATTTTTGGTAAAACGTGAGCAGTCTTTTTCGAGATTTCTACCAGTCCTTTCAACTAAGATGCAGTTCCTCTATTCACTTCTATAGAGAGTCATGTTCTCTTACCTGGGTTTCACTTCATTCCCTCTTCTATTTATATACTTGAAACACCCCAATGTTTAATTAGAAAACAGCTGGTTTTAAACCTGTAATATTTTTATCTTATTTACTCATTTGTTTCTTTGTATCCTATATATTTTAACTGTCACAAATAATTACCTCTCAATGAATATGGAGTTCCACTAGTTAAGAATTTTGATCCTTCTGTATTTATAATCATGTGCACTTTCAAATAAGACATTTGCCCCTTCCCCAGCTGTCCTAGAACAGATTTTCTTTATTTGTTTATTTTTCTGTTGTTTTGTTTTGTTTGTTTGTTTTATAGACAGGTCTCACTATGTAGTTCTGGCTGACCTGGAACTCTCTAAGTAGACTATGCTGGCCTTAAACTTACAGATATACATCTCTGTCTACCTCTGACATGCTCAGATTAAAGGCTTATGCTACCACACTTTGCTAGACGGCATTTCCTTAACATAGGAAGCTACATTCCATATCTACCTTTCAGCCAGTGTCCAATCTCTCTTAAAATTATTTCAACTCAGAGTCTGTTTGCAAGGTGAAATGATTAGCGCACCTTGGAAGAAAGCGCAACCTAGGCAACCCTTGGCTCTCATCTATATCCCAATTTTGTCCAGACTGTTTCATACAAAAACCTCATCTACTACTGCAGCACATTCTTCTTTTAAGTTGTAGTAATATTTAGATGTTCAGAACAATGTGGTTTAAACTCTATGAATAATTGTCACTAATCGAATAGAACCTCAGTCAAGACAATTCATTTTATTTCAATCCTTTGCTGTTCTATATAATTACTACTTGAAAACACTTTCAATCTGAGTTTCAAGCTCACGTACACATGAATTTTAGAAAAATGTTTCCTTTGTAGTGGACTCTGGCCCAATCTTAGACTCATCTTGTCTAAAAATTACCAGAGCAAGTATTGGAAAAGTAATTTAGAAAGTCTTCTCTTTGTGGTGTATTCATAGTAACATTGTTCACTCTGACTGGGAGAACGCTATTATTAGAAAATGGTTTTATTTGTAAAATTAAATGAACCCTTAGGACAGTTTTATTTGGAGCTTGGCTCTGAATAAATAAGAATTGGGTGTATCACTATCCCCCTCAAACCTCAAATCAATTTTGTAATAAAACACACTTAGTTCTTTTTTTTAACATTTTAGTAATATTGTTTTTATTATACTTTGAGTTGAAGTATAGCTATCTTGAAGATTAACCAACAAGAAAATGATACATTTTATGGGAATCAATAGAGAAAAAACTTAAAATGAGAAAAAGAGGTCATCCATGTTGTTTCATAATTATACTATGGATTTTCCTTTCAATAAATTGCTCTATGATCATATCAAGCAAAACTATAAATTATCCATAAGGGATTTTACAGATGAACAGTGACAGTGATAATGTATCGCTCAACTGAAATGTATTATGCTAAAATAGGAGCTCTGCTCCCAAAGGGGAGAAATCTAATCAATAACTTGCTGAATGAAAATTTATTAGAGCAGATTTGCAGTAATTTTATGGAGAAATAAACCAGGCAAATATTAAACAAGGCAGCTAAAATTAATGTTTGATTTCTGCTCCATGAAAGCATTAAACTGCTTTTAGTGAAATTCTATACCAGTTTCTGAATGCTTACTTTCTGCAGCAAACCCAGAGCATGAAGAACCCATTAGCAAGGGGGTGACCTGGTTTAAAAATTTTTGTGTAGGATAAACAGGATGATTCATTTCACAAAACAGACATTAAACAGTTTCTGCTCTGCTCCTTTCAAAGCTTCTTAAAGGAGACTAATGGTAAAATTTGAAGACTAAACATGAAAGGTGACTGAGCATAGGGCTTTTGTGTTTGTTTGCTTGTTCATTTGAGTTTTTTTCTCTGATTATCAGGGAGCAGTTCTCATTTGAATTCACATATGCACTTTTATAATTTGGTCCTTATCAACAAATAACATAGAAATTCAATGTAGAAACTGAAGTGTCCTAGTTTGGTCTTTATTTCTATGGTAAAGAGCCTGACTGAAAATAAATCTGGGGAGGAAAGGATTTAATTGAATGACATGTCTGGAACATAGTTCATTGTAAAGAGAAGTAAGATAAGGAACTAAAGTTAAGAAACTCAAGGGGATTATTTTGTTCCCCCTTCTAAGTAGGAGTGATGCATCAACAATTTGGTCTTCCCTCTTCTTGAGCTTCATATGGTCTGTAAGTTGTATCATGGGTTTTCCAAGCTATTCCCTTATATCCACTTATCAGTGAGTGAATACTATGTATATTCTTCTGTGACTGTGTTACCTCACCCAGTTTCATATTTTCTAGTTCCAACCATTTGGTTGAGAGTTTCATAAAGTCATTGTTTTTAATGGCTGAGTAGTACTCTATTGTGTAAATGTACCACATTTTCTGTACCCATTCCACTGTTGAAGGACATCTGGGTTATTTCCAGCTTCTGGCTATTATAAATAAGACTTCTATGAATAAAGTGTAACATGTATCCTTGTTATACATTGGAGCATGTTTTGGGTATGTGCCCAGGAGTGGTACAGCTGGGTCCTCAGGTAGTACTATGTCCAATTTTCTGAGGAACTGCCAGACTGATTTCCAGAGTGGTTGTACCAGCTTGCAATCCCATCAGCAATGGAGGAGTGTTACTCTTTCTCCACAGCCTCTCCAGCATCTACTGTCAGCAGAGGTTTTTTTTGTTTTTGTTTTTTTAATCTTAGCCATTCTGACTGGTGTGAGGTAGAATCTCAGGGTTGTTTTGATTGGCATTTTCTTTTTTTTTCTATTTACTTAAAATATGTTTTTATTTTTTTATTTTTATTTTTTAGATATTTTCTTTATTTACATGTAAATTTTCCCTTTCCCAGGTTCCCCTCCAAAAAACAAACAAACAAACAAACAAACAAAAACAACAAGAACAAACTTCTTTTGCCTCCCCCCTCCCCATGCCTGCCACTCCACCCTCTCCCACTTATTGGCTCTGGCATTCCCCTACACTGGGGCACAGAACCTTCACAAGGCTGAGGTCCTTTCCTCCTATTGATGATCAAATTTGCAATCCTCTACTATACACATGCTGCCAGAACATTCAGTCCCACCCTGTATAGTCCTTGATTGGTGGTTGGGTCCCTGGGAGCTCTGAGGGTAATAGTTAGTAATTGTTGTTTGTCCTAAGGGGCTGCAAACCCTTCAGCTCCATAGAACCTTTCTCTAACTCCTTCATTGGGGACAGTGTACTCAGTTCAATGAATGGCTGTGGGCCTCTACATCTGTATTAGTCAGGTATTGTCAGAGCCTCTCAGGAGATAGCTATATGCTTGTCCTTCCTTCAGTCTCTGCTCCATAGTTAATCTCTGCCACGCCTTCTGTGTGTGTTTGGTTCCCCTTTTTAAGAAGGAATGAAATGTCCACCTTTTGGTCTTCCTTCTTCTTAAGTTTCTTGTGGTTTGTGGGTCATTCTTCCTATATTCCAAACTTCTGGGCTAATAACCACTTATCAGAGAATGCATACCATGTGTGATCTTTTGTGATTGAGTTACCTCACTCAGGATGATACTCTCCAGATCCATCCATTTCCCTAAGAATTTCATAAATTCATTGTTTTTAATAGCTGAGTAGCACTCCATTGTGTAGATGTACCACACTTTCTGTATCCATTCCTCTGTTGAGGGACATCTGGGTTGTTTCCAGTTTCTGGCTATTATAAATAAGGCTGCTATGAACATGGTGGAGCATGTGTCCTTATTACATGATGGAGCATCTTGTGGGTATATGCCCAGAAGTGGTATGGCTGGGTCCTCTGGTAGAACTATGTCCAATTTCTGGAGGAACCGCCACACTGATTTCCAGAGTGGTTGTACCAGCTTGCAATCCCCCCAGCAATGAAGGAGTGTTCCTATTTCTTCGCAACCTCTCCAGCATCTGCTGTCACCTGAGTCTTTTATCCTAGCTAATCTGACTGGTGTGAGGTGGAATCTCAGAGTTGTTTTGATTTGCATTTTCTTGATGACTAAGGATGTTGAACATTTCTTTAGGTGCTTCTCAGTCATTCACAACTCCTTCATTGAGAATTCTTTGTTTATCACAGTATACCATTTTAAAAAAGGTTATTTGGTTCTTTGGCATCTAACTTCTTAATTTCTTTGTATATATTGGACATTAGACTTCTTTCTGATAAAGGATTGGTAAAGATCTTTTCCCAATCTGTAGGTTGCCATTTTGGTTTGATGACAATGCCCTTTGCCTTTCAGAAGCTTTTCAATTTTATTAATTCCCATTTGTCTATAGTAATCATAGGAGCTAGAGGATGGGAGGGACTTGGGAGGTAGAGAGGAGGGAGAGAGGAAAAAAAGAGAGGGGTTAGGATCAGGTATAGGAGGAGACAAGGGAGATATACAAAGAGTCAGGAAATTGAACAGAGAAGTGTAGCAATGGGGGATGGGAAATTGGGGGTAGCCAAGAGAAAGTCTCAGACATCAGGAATGCAAGAGGCTCCCAGTACCTAACAGGAATGACATTAGCTGAAATACTCAACAGAGGAGAGAGAGAACTTGTGAAGACCATAGCCAGAGGTTAGGCACAGCCTCTGGTTGAAGGATGAGGCCACCCATCCTTCACCTGGAATTTTAACCTAGAATTGTTCCTGTCTAAAGAAAATTCAGGGACAAAGAGTGGAGCAGAGACTGAAGGAACACTCATCCAGAGACTGCCCTACCTGGGGATAAATTGCACATGCAGGTACCAAACCCTATCACTATTGCTGATGCCAAGAAGTGCTTGCTGACAGGAGCCTGATATGGACATCTCCTGAGAGGCTCTGCCAGACCCTGACCAATACACATGTGAATACTTGCAGCCAACCATCCTCTGAGCACGGGGAATCCCAATGGAGGAGTGAGGGGAAGGACTGAAGGAACTAAAGGGGTTTGCAACCTCACAGGAAGAACAACAATGTCAACTAACCAGACCACACAGAGCTCCCAGGGACTAAACCACCAACCAAAGATTACACATGGAGGGACCTATAGCTCCAGCTACATAAGTAACAGAGAATGACCTTATCTGGCATCATTGGGAGGGGAGGCCCTAGGTCCTGTGAAGATTGATGCCCCAATGTAGGGGAAAGCTAGGGTGGTAAGGAGGGAGTGGGCAGGTGGGGGAACACCTTCACAATAACAGGGGGAGGAAAGATAGGATAGAGGGTTTCCAGAGGGGGGGGACCAGGAAAGGGTATAACATTTGAAATGTAAATAAATAAAATAACCAATGGAAAGATAAGAATCTCTCGAGAGGAGGAAGAACATGAAGAGACCACCTCCAGTAGATAGGTGTGGCCCACAACTGAGGGATGGAGCCACTCACACATCTCAAAAATTTTAACCCACAATTGTTCCTGTCTAGAAGAAGTGCAAGGACAGTGAATGGAGCAGAGACTGAAGGAGAGACCATACAGAAACTGTCCCACCTATGAATCCATCCTCTTTGAAAACACCAAACCTCAACACTATTGCTGGTGCCTAGAAGTGCTTATAGACAGGAGCCTGATATAAGGGGGCCCCTGAGAGATTATGCCAGTACCTGACCAATACAGATGCAGATAGTCACAGCCAACCTTAGGACTGAGCCTGGTGACCCCAATGGAAGAGTTAGATGAAGGATTGAAGGAGCTGAAGAGGATTGCAACCCCACAAGGAAAACAATATCAACTAACCTGACCCCCTAGAGCTCCTAGGGGCTAAACCACTAATCAAAGAGTACACACAGAGGGACCCATATGTAGCAGAGGGTTGTCTTACATGGCATCAATGGGAGGGGACGCCCTTGGTCCTATGGAGGCTTGATACCTCAGCATAAGGGGACACAAGGGCAGTGAGGCAGGCACGCTGCAATGGGTGGGAGGAGCACCCTCAAAGAGGCAAAGGGGTGGGAGGATGGGATGGGGGGTTGTGAAGGTGAAACCAGGAAAGGGAACAACATTTGAAATGCAAATTGATAAAAATCACCCAAAACAAAACAAAAAACAAAAACAAAAAAAA
>JADRCD010169864.1:0-18030 GCA_019843815.1 Montemys delectorum | reverse complement strand
GCCTAGGATAGGGTCTCACCCTTCCCCTGCCTAGGATAGGGTCTCACACTTTCCTCATCTCTGACCAGGAGAGTTGCTCACCAGGCATTCTGTGTAACACTCCTTAACTGAGATATTAGCTTTGCATATAATTAGAATGGCATAGTCCTTTTGGGGGAGGAAGTCTATCCAGCAGTATGCCATTCCTATCAAGACATTTAATAGAAGCCATTAAAAAGAGAAATATAGAAAGTATTAGCTGAAATCATAAGTGATTAGGAGATAATAAAATAGATTATTGATACCTGAAACCACCCCAGCCCGGTGGCATGCAGCCCAGGCAGACAGAGCAATTCTCCGACCATCCCTGCCTGGCACCACAGGCACAGGCCAGGCATGCCATTCCTGAGACCACCACGGCCACCCAGAGGCCTGGGTACTACTAAGATGAGCAAGTACAAGGGGGAAAGATGGAAGAGAAAGAGAAGCAGAAAGATGTGTACATAATGAAGGGAGGCAGAACTGGAGACTGAAGGGTACTAAGTCTCCACTTGCCTGGGCATTGTGGGAGAGCTAGCCCAAGGAGAGTGAGAGCAGAAGAGGAGAGCTGGTCCCACCATTAGCCAGATGCAACACTCAGAGACGGGGGGGGGGGGGGACCTCCACCTGGGAAGCACAGTAGAGCTGCCCTGCCTTGCAAGGACTGCAGATAAGCCACAGGAGAGATGCTCTCCCCAAGCCTCATTCCATACCTTGAGGCGGCAGGTAGACATGAGAGCTAGAGAGATGCCCCTACTCCTCGTTGGCTGCACCAAACCTGGGCAGCACAGTAGAGCTGGCCCTGTTGGCATGGGTGCAGGTAAGCTGGCCTTGCCACTTGCTGGCTCCTGAAGTGGGTGAACAAGCCAGGGCAGTGCTGGAGAGTTCACCCTGGTGGTGTGGATGCCGAGGAGCTGGCGGGCTGACCTGCTTAACTACCACTCAGGCCCAGATCCAGGACTCGGAGTTAGCCCACACTAACATCTACCCCACTTGTGAACTGCTGGAGTGTGTAAAGGCGCTGGTCCTGCAGACCCAAAGCTGAAGACTCTCCATGGCATGAGATAACAACACAACATCCAAGAGGAGTTCTGGTGAGGATTCAATATTGATAATGCAGCAGGAGCCAGATGCCTCAAACCAGAGCTAAACGTGTAGCTATAAACATTTGCAAGTAAAGATCTTTGGGCAAAAGGGTATACTGTGACCCCCATGACACATCACAACTTCCAAGGATAGATTCTGTTGTTACAGTTGTTTTTATTTTTTACTTTTTATTTTTTTTTTCCGTAGTGGAGGTTGCAAGGGCAGAGGTCAGATGAGGAAATGAGTGGGGTTGGGGTGCATGACATGACATTCACAACGAATCAATAAAAGGTTAAAAGAATAAAACAGATAATTATTTTCTTATCTAGGTTTGTATAAATCATTTTTGGAAACATTTCCATCATAGAAATACGTCTGCCTGCTGTCTTCCAGGCCGTGCTCAGACACTGGGTGGCCACACTTGTCCATCAGTTGCTGCTCCTTCCCACGTCTCCAGCAGGAACTGGTGTGACAGGTGCAGAGTGTCTTCTAGGTACCAGTGTATCGTTAAGGCTAAGGGTTCAGAAGTGCAGCCACAGTGGTATTGCTACGTGACCCAGGCATCTTGACAGGTGACACAGGGGCCACCCGGTGTCCAACACACTGAGGGACTCGTTAAATCCCATAGATCTGGAAACAAAACTCTTAGATAGTAAAAATGTTTTCAGTTCTCTGTGGTAGAAATAAGTGACTAAATTCTCATCAAAAATAAAATGTATAATCTGCATATCATGATGGGTATAAGATTCCTAAGAAGAGAACGTATTGCAAAAGAAGTAGCTTGAAGTTTTCTCTTTTTATATTGTATATTGTATGTACTTTACCAGTATCATCTTATATTTGTAAGATGTCATCAATACATACAGATTTATGCCAAAATGTCATTAATTTAAAATTAAGGTAACCATCATATATGCACACATGTATGTTTCTGTGTCGCCATTTCCATGACTATATCAAAACAGAAGACTTTTGAATCAGCTCAAGCATGACATGCTGAGAGTCTCATTCTTCATCCACCTCTTCTGCGCACATTTTATGGGTTTTTTTTTCCCTCTTCAGATGAAATGAAATGTAACCATCCATGTTCTTCACACTCCCTTCCCAAAGCTATGCTATTTTAGGAAGGGGTTCATGACCAGTACCAGTGTGGGAGAGAGGGGACGCCGCCTGATCATTAACAAGGTCACTCAGGCCCTCCGAACAGCTGCAGTGTCTGATGCACCCAGCTGTGAGGGATTTATGTTCTTCAGTCAACAAGCTGACTGCGACCCCCTGTAGCTTGAGGGAACCTGTTACAGAATACATCCAAAGTATGCAAGCCAGAAACGCTGCATAAACATGTTCACAGACATTCAGAACCCAGTAAGCCCAGTTTCCATGTAATTTCATGATTTGCTCCCATGACTTATATCCAAGAACACCAAACATCCCCTGGATTTGAAAGGTGATGGTGGCAGGAACATTGAATTTCCCACCCAACTTCACTTGAAGTTGAAGCGTTGGTGGGTTTTGTCAAAGCAGCAACCAATCCTCTGGACAGACAGCCCACGGAAGGTCTTCATCCTCCCCTGTTTCTTCCTCCATACAATTTCTCCAAGCAAGTATGGCAAAACCCAGAGAATCAAGAAAATAAAACCAAGTAGCCGAGGGGGTGAATTCAGCACATGCCTTTCCCGGCCCAAGGCAGGGGGGAAGGAGCTTCCAAGTGCAGAGCTTGGGGAAGTCTATCTTCTGAGGAGTATGTAGTTCTGTTTACTAACACCCCTGTGTTTTCTGATAGTAGAATAAACAAAAGTATTCAGACACAAAGAACTCGGGAACACCCGGGGCCGTTTCCCTTCCTCTCTCCCATCAGAGCAGAACATTCTGGCATGACTAGAGACCTGTATGGCGTTTATTTACCCGCAAGCAATGTTTAGGGCAGGAAATAGAAAGGAAACTCTCAAGCTTTAGGCATTTAGGACATAGGACCCAGAAAACAAGGTCACCTAAGGACACAGCGCACTCAATAAGGCACACAATGAACTCAGAAACCCGTCGGGGCAGTTACATTTTATTTCCAGAAGTTCTTGCCACACCAAGGTGTGGAAAGCCGAACACTGGGATGCAAAGGAAAGCTCCAGGGATGATGTATCTGATCTGCACATAAAAGCCCGTCTTCAGGGTTGGCAAGGTATGAGGTCAGCCATACCTCATCCCTGCAGCCTCTCATCTCCTGACATGTCTATTTGTCAACAAGACTTGACATGGGCCCTTACCAATTCCAAGACCTGCACCAGGCAATGAATTTCAAAAGATTAGTAAGATGCACCTTTTTTTCCCCTCAATGACATTGTTATTCTTTGTTATCACCAAGCCAGTTCCTTTTAAATCTCATCCTCAGTTGTCCAAAAGATAAAAATAGGATGGAAGCCTAAATATTGAATACTAAATCTTTCCAAATCTATGTTCAAAAACAACTGTGATCAAAATCAAAAGCTACACACAATATTCACAACAAAATTAGGTTTTAAAAATCCTCTGGAATCTGAAAATAGAAGTGGGTTTATGCAACACACATACACACACACACACACACACACACACAAACACACACACACACAAACACACACACACACACACACACACAAACATACACACACACGGCTGGCATAGTCTTGGCATCACTGAGAGGATGAAGTAAAGGAAAATAACAGTTGCCCGGTGGAGCCAGAAACTAGATGTTGGCTGATATGGATCAGTCAGCAGAGCTCCAAGTGAGTACCGGCTGGGCAATCAATATGAGCAAAGCATCTGATACTGGAAGGACTACCTTCTCCACCCAATGGGTCCTGGCAAGATGACCTACAGCAAAGTCCAAGGAATTCAACTCCGGAAACCTTCCTAGCACCAGAGCAAGCGCACACCCAGGAGAGACCACAAAGCATGAACTAAACTTGAGCAGGGCAGGGAACACAGAAGGAAAGGACTGTGGCCCAGATCAAAAGAAATAGAGGGATAAACAGGAAATCTAAGAACAGGGCACTGTGCAGCTTCCTTGGCTCTTCTTATCAGGCAGCTGATTCTCCTACGGAATTTTCTTGACACTCTTGCTGAAAAACAATGGATAATACAAGGGATAGAGCCTCACTTTTGTCTGTCCTGATTCAACTATCACAGCAGCTTGTTTATGGGAGCTTCAGAGTAAACTTTGAAGATGAAGAATACGACCTCTTTCTCCAGGTTTCCAAATTATTTAGAGTACTATTAATCTCTCCTTTACCCATGTAAATTCTTGAATTCGCTTATACATCTCTGTAGGAAAGCCAGTTGGAATTCCAATAGGGATTAATTGGCTTGAATCTGTAGATCAACTTAAAAAAACGGCACTTTATCAACACGATGCTTCCCATCTGTGAACACGTAATAATCTCCCGTTTGCTTAGACCGTCAACTGTTTACAACAATCTCTACAAGTTTGCATATAAATTTCACACCTCTTTTGTTAAATTTATTCAAATGTTTTAATATGAATAGAATTTTCCATAATATCACTTTTACTTATTTATAGTATATGGAAAGACAATTGATTGTAGCACGTTGATCTTGTACAAATTCTGGTTCACGTTGTTCATATTCCAGTGGTGGCTAGTTATGAGCAAATTTTTCCTTTTTTCCTCAATTTGACTTAACTTTTTCCACAATGAATTTACCCATTTTGAATAATGTATTCTCACTTATTCCCAGGAAGCTCAGATCTCAGTTTAATAGTAGGGGAGTGATGGTTGCTTTCAGGGGCTTTTGTTGTTCCATCTCAGTAGTTTGTGTTCAGGCAACAGGTAAGTAGGTCTTTCCACTGCGGGCTTAGTTACAGGATTCATTTGTGGCTTCCTTCCCTGCCTTAAGATACCCCAATGGATATCTTAAAGTCTTAAGTCTTTCTTGATGCTTTATGACCTATTCTAGTTTATTCCATAGTTTATTTCAAAATAACCCAAGAGGAAACTTCCCAATCAAGCAATCAAAATTTTATTTTTACTTTTTATTGATTCTTTGTGAATTTCACATCACGCACCCCAATCCCACTCATCCTTCACATCTGCTCTTTATCTTTGAACCCTCACGAAGAAAAGAAAACAAAATAAAAACTAAATTACATACAGTTAAGTTTAGAAAATAGAACAAAACAAAAAAACAAAAAAATCTTACCTTGGAAGCTACGGTGTGTCGCACAATCAAAGTTTTAAGTAGTGTTAAAGAGCAAAACCACCAATTCCCTGTGAATTATCCTTCTACTATAATCAAAAAATACAAATGTTGTCTACATTCAGCATTTATATGAGTTCAGTTAGTAAATTTAGCAAACTATAAAATTTTCCTTTAAGAAAGGTTGTGGGGACTGGAGCAGGGCAGGTCTCAGCAGTATACAAAGGTTAGCATGTTGTTTCTTTTTCTTCTCTTCTCCTCAGCTGACCCTAATGAGTTGTGCCCCAAATAAAATAGAAGCCACAGGTCAAACTATAAATAGGCCATACACGTGGCCAGATTGAGTTTAAGAAGGTGGTCATCAAATTAGTGCCTTTGTGGGGTGAAAAGACCTATATTAAATATATGTCATTTTGTTTTAGAGACAGCACATGGAAATTAAAGGCAAAACTTGCGTCTGCAGAAGACCTACATGAACTATTCGGAACCTACATCTTAAGCAAAGATATAAAATGTTTCAGCCAATTTTGAATCTCAAAGCATTCACATATACACAAATCCGTGTGACACTGGCTTTATCAGAACAGGCATAAACATACTGAGTGCCCTTCAGATATGTGAGGCCACGAATTTGACAACAAATGGCTCCAATGCTCAATTCAGCAAATGGAGCCTTTGCTTACCGGACTTAAAAGGCCAGTATGTGGGAGATATGCCAGTAATTCGAATTCCAATGCAGATAGAATGGAGACACATACCTCTCTTTCCACTCTCAGGGTAACACACTAAAAGGGAACTGGTTCCCACATAGTGTTAACCATGAAGGCTTAACAGAAACATACTCATACTTTGTATATGTCTGTCCTAGGGGACTATGGGATCATTTTCACACCAACAAACATTTGAAGGAAAAGACTTTTCCCAGATTTGAGGACATTTTTACAAAAGTATTTCAAAGAACAACACTGAAATTGTATAAAGCTGTAGTGACAGCCCCAGCTACTGAGCCAGACAAGCATGGGGCTTTCAGGACTCACAGAGCTGTAACAGCACTAGCTCCCCCCATTTCTAACCCTGGCTTCAGTGTTCCTTCTTCAATTGTCGTACATCATTAGGCCTTCTCACATTATTATCAGAGAAAAAGATATCCATGACTCAAGTCATATAACTTCAGCAAATACTACAAGTTTTAGGATTAATTCCTACTCTCTTAGCAAACCCACTTCCCAACTTGTTGATGCAAAGAAACCAGCTGTCAGACTGCACAATAAATATGGGAATTCTTGAACAGGAGATACAGTTGCAATGTTCACTCAACCACAAACATCTAGTCTGAGTCTTGCAAGCTAAGTAGCACTCACTAAAAGATTCAGTGCTGGAGAAGATCAGCATGGTCCCCAGACATCACTGAAGTCAGAGTGTGGGGAACACAGAAAGACAAGCGGTGGCTACACACCATCTGAGTGGGCAGAGGGTCAGAGAAAACCCCAGAACTATGCTGAAACATTGACTAGTCAAAGCTGTCAGTGTTTAGCTGGAGATAAAAGTAATGGGTGTCCAAAGAAGTGATTATATCAAAGCTAAGTACTTGAAATTTTACGTATAATAATGTCAAGAATGCTAACGGTAAACAATACCCATGGGTAGGAGCCACAGTTTCCACATGCTCAGTTCTGGATGCCCTCATTGAGTGAATGTATGTGGTCACCAGACTCAGAAGACAGCCAGGGTCACAGACGACATTCTCATTAGCCGATAGGCAAGCTGACCTTCTATACCTGCTATCTCAAATTTAGGTCAAACAAAGGACCATAATTTTATCAGACATTGATATTGATTTATGCATCAAACATACCAGAATTCTGTTTCCAAACCTAAGCACTGTCTACTCCATTCATGTCAGATCTACGCAGGTACGGAGTGTAAAGAATAAGAGGATGCGTCTACAGAGTGTAAAGAATAAGAGGATGCGTTTAGGGTGAAGAAAAAGCATCACTTCTCAAACTCTCCATGGCCCCTGTAGAGCTTTTGCTCCTGATGCATCGCCCTCAGCAACTGAAAGTGTTTTGTTCTCTGTGGTGGCGCCCATTACCACATCCACACAATCCTCTTCATTCACATTTCCAATATGATTTAGGGCAGCGTGTAGTCTTGGACAATCCCAAGTGGGTTCTGAACCACACCTTTTAAAAAAGTGATTTCATTACTATGAAAGTCTTAACAAAGGTCACATAACTCTCCTACATTCAGAAGCCCGGGGCATGAGCAGAAGAATTCGCAACCAAATAAACTGAAAGGTAAACCACCTTCACAATTTGACTGTGCTCAGACCACATTCTCTGACCATGAGGAACCATCCATCCCCTGGAGGTGTTACAGTCTGCTGGCGGCGGCTGAGGTGTGGTGGCACTGCTGTTCCTCCAGCTGCTGCTGCTGCTCACAGCGTGGTGGAGGAAGGAACGAGATGTTGGATTTTGGGTGTCTGTGCAGGGGAATGTCTTCAGTACGTGTATTTGCATGTCTGTGCCAGGGGAATGAGACAGAGGAAAGTGAACCAGTTAGGATGTATCAACAATGCAGGTGTGTTATCCAGCCTTAAAGTAGGCATATGGGATGGAAAAGGGGGAGCAAATTAACACCAAGGCCATTCAAAAATAGTAACATGAAAATGGCTTGAATATAGAGTTGGAAAGAAAGAAAAATCAAAGGCAAATATGAGACTTAAGAATAGGCCACTGAACATTTAATTCCTTCTTAAGAGGGGGAACAAAATGCCCCCAGAAGGAGTTGCAGAGACTAACTATGGAGCAGAGACTGAAGGAAGGACAAGCCAGCCTAATACAGCTATCTCCTGAGAGGCTCTGACAGTACCTGACTAATACAGAAGTAGAGGCTCACAGCCATCCATTGAACTGAGTACAGGATCCCCAATGAAGGAGCTAGAGAAAGGACCAAAGGAGCTGAAGGGTTTGCAGCCCCTTAGGACAAACAACAATATCAACTAACTAGTACCCTCAGAGCTCCCAGGGACCCAACCACCAACCAAGGACATGCAGAGGGACTGATTGTTCTGGCAGCATGTGTATAGTAGAGGATTGCAAATTCGATCATCAATGGGAGGAGAGGCCCTTGGCCCTATGAAGGTTCTGTGCCCCAGTGTAGGGGAATGCCAGGGCCAATAAGTGGGAGAGGGTGGGGTGGCAAGCATGGGGAGGGGGAAGGCAACAGGGGTTTGTTCTTGTTGTTTTTGTTTGTTTGTTTGGTTGGTTGGTTTTTGGAGGGGAAACTGGGAAAGGAGAAATCATATGGCATGTAAATAAAGAAAATATCTAATAAAAAAAAAGAATAGGCTACTGAATTACTCTCATTCACTGAAATTAGGGGTGTCAGCTTTTTAAAGGTGAGTCTGCTTTAGAAATACTGAGTTTGGGGTGACAAAAGACATCCACATGTAGACATTCACACATAACTACGGGCTTGCCAGCTGCAGAGACCTACTGTGTAATATGCTGATAACAGACATCAGAATAATAATAGACAAATGAGATTTCTACTATGTAAATTCTATGCAACAGTGCCTTCTGAAGCCACTTTTGTATAAGTGTGTATCTGAGAACACCTCTAAGTTCAGCAGTTAAGAACACTGGCTGCTCTTACAGAACCTGGGTATGATGCTCAACACTCCACACGGCAGCTCACAGTCTTCTATAACTCCTATTCCAGGGGATCAAATGACCTCTTCCTGTCCTCCAAAGGCATCAGGCATGCACACAAGGTACACAGATATACACACAGTCAAAACACACATACATGTAATTTTTTTTAAGTTACAATAAAACAGACCTCTTCTGGCCTCTATAAGCACCAGGCATGCATACAAGGTACACAGATATACACACAGTCAAAACACATATACACATAATTTTTTTAAAAGTTACAGAAAAATAGAACTTACTGAATTGCTTGAATTTATTTGGACTCTTTGTATTTTCAAGTATTTGTGAGGACAGGCTTTTCCTTTGTTAGCATTGTACGAGGAAGGCTATGTAATTTCTTGAATTGAGAACATAAAGGCTGAACTGTACTTAGGGGGAAATGTCCAGGATTAAAAAGTTTTGCTTTATCATCTTCTGATATTTTTGAGCTTCATACAAAACCACCCCAAACCAAAAATGATCTTAAATATTGATTCATGTTGCTTCTGTCTACAATATGAAGTACTCCTCATAAAGACACGGTTCAAAAAGTAGCAAAAGAGCCACATAATCTATTTCGTGTTTGTCATTGTTCTCTAAACAACTCCCACAAGGCTGTTGCTAAACTTCAGTAAAACAGTGAAAATTGTGTTATGCCAAACATAAAAAATTCTCCGTATATGTCGATGTCCTAGTTAGGGTTACTACTGCTGTGATGAAACACCATGACCAAAACCAAGTTGGGGAGAAAGGGATTTATTTGTCTTATGCTTCCACATCACTGTCCATCATTAAAGAAAATTAGGACAGGAACCCAGAGGCAGGAGCTGATGCAGAGGCTATAGAGGAGTGCTGCTTACTGGCTTGCTCCTCTTGGCTTGCTCACCCTGCTTTCTTATAGAACCAAGGCTCACCCACAAACGGACTAGACCCCTACCTCATCAATCACTAATTACAAAAGTACCCTATAACAGGATTGCATGCAGGTATTCTCTCAATTGAGGATCCCCTCCCAGTACCATCCCCGACTCATATGATTTTAGCTTGTGCTAAGCTGTCATAAACCTAGCCAGCCCACTGACAACCATGTGTTAGCATCACCATCAGTACTATCTCCAGGAATCTCGTAGGATGCACTTAGAGTTTGGGTATAATTTCCAAAGTCTTTCACTCCTACCCATACATGTTTGTTTATTGAGTACCATCAAGAATAAGTCCAGAAATGGAATATTTGAGTTTTGGGCTTTATAATCTAATGGGAAATGAGAATAGTGAGAGAAACTATAATAACTGTTATGAAATGGCCTGTTTAAATCCAGAGGGGTGGACAATCATTCCCCATGCTGCAGTGTGGATGGAACTGAACCACATCTGGGAAGCATGAGGCAGTAGTAAACTGGGCCCCGGTGCACAGCACAGACATCCACTACCAGACTAGTTAACAGCTAGTTAATCCAAGGGGAGGCTGGCTAAGCGTTCCAAGAAAAATGTGCTTATTTAAAAGTATTTCCCTTACATGTATACATGGGGGTGGGGAATATGTACTAGTGAGTGCAGGTGCCCACAGGGGTTTCAGATCCCCTCCAGTTGAAGTTGAAAGTAGTGGTGGGCCACCTGACATGGAAGCCAACCAGAGTCCTCTGCAAGAGCCATACTCTGGTCTTAACCATTGAGCCACCTTTCCAGCCTAGAAATCTGCATTCTTTAAGATAAACAAGGAGGTGGGCAAAATGGCTCGGTGGGAAAAGGCACTTGCCCAATTCAATGACTTAAGTTTGATCCCCAAGACCCCTGTGGTAGAAGAGCACTAGCATCCACAGGCAACTTCTGACCTGTGCACACATGCCGTGGCACGTACGCCCTCACAAAGTAGAGAGGTGAGGGGTAATAAAAGACGGGCGGGCTAAGTGCTCATCACCTACATAAATAATTAGCAGCATTTCCAACAATGTTCTACAGCCTCGTCCCTCCCCCCACGTAGAACATTTTTCTTATAGACACCGTATGGAGGCGGCTTGTGTGCCACAGTGCACATATGGAGGTTAGGTGACCATGTGCAGTCATTGATTCTGGCCTTCCACAGTAGGTCTGGGGGATTCAACTCAGGCGAATACATCTCCGCACTGAGCAGCAATCTTACTGATCGCCACGTCCAGCACAGAACACAGATATTCTAAGACTTCCCATTACTATATCTGAAAGCTTGACTATGGTATCTCTCGGGGGGGCGACTGGGCGGGCACTATGACTCTAAAACCTTGCTGGAAGAAGGGTCCTCCTTTGGCAAGGAAGGACGTCTCCTTCTGTCTGGTATGCAGCTTCAAGGCATGCAGATACGCATACACATGAGGCAGAGAAAGAAGTGCTACCTACCGGCCTAGCCGGCTGGATTGTCCAGTCAACACCAGTGACAGACGTCACAGACAGATTGCTGCCACATCCCCAAGTGCTGGATTTGAATCACTTCATTCATTCATTCATTCATTCATTCTCTGCCTCCTGCTTACCTCCAATCCCACCAAAGCCCCAAATACACATACGACGTGCTCCTAGTACTGAGACAATCCTTGCTTTTCCAGTTGCCTAGAGTGAGGGCCCCTTATCCAACTGATCAGGCCACAAACAGGATGACATGGAGTCACAGCTATAGAAGGCCTAGGCACTGACGTTCATTTGCCTCTGGTAAATAATTCCTCTCACTGTCTCTGTCTCTCTGTCTCTGTGTGTGTCTCTGTCTCTGTCTGTCTCTCTCTGTCTGTCTCTCTGCCTTTTTGTCTCTGTCTCTGTCTGTCTGTCTCTGTCTGTCTGTCTCTCTCTCTGTCTCTCTCTCTGTCTCTCTCTCTCTCTCTCTCTCTCTCTCTCTCTCTCTCTCTCTCTCTCTCTCTCTCTCTCTCTCACCTCTTATTCTCTGTCCACAAGGAGATCACACCATTCAAACACCATTCAAAGCACTAAATAAATATGGTGGTCTATAGGCTCTCTACTATGTGCTACTGTTTCCTGCGATTTCTCACGTGACTGCTTAAGAACATTTGGCTGGTGTTGGTATTGCCGATAAAGCTGTGTTGCAATCTACAAAGAACTGTGAAGCAATGGTGTGCCCTCTTTACAGCTCTGCCCTCTTCCCATACTAGAGTTGAAAGGACAATCAAAACGCTGTTGAAGTCTTGTGCAACAGTCTCACTTATTCCCAATGTCTGTGTGGGGATAAATCTGCTAAGAGGGCAGCGGAGCCCCCCCCCCCCATATTTGGATTCTAAGCAGCTCTAAGAAAATGTCACATTATGTGGAAAACATTGTTGAAATAAGGTTAAATGAGGAAAAAGTCCTTCCAGCTAGTCTAACAGGTATACTTCCTAAATCACAGCACAAAATGAATTGAGAGAATGCAGTAGCACCAAGGAGTCCAACAATTTAGTCTCCCAAAGGCTGGGAGCAAAGTGCCTGCCGTACTCTAGCTGTGCTAACTCCGACAGCCCTTTGTGCAGGACTGAAGCTTGGCAGTCACCCATTTCATTCAATACAGAAGTCTCCACTGAGTACTGAGTACTGAGTACTGAGTACTGAGAGTGTATGCATGGCACCCTGCTCCAAGCTATGGGAACACAAAAATAAATTACGTGATATGATGCCTCTTCTTAGGAGTGATGAGACAGACGCAAATAACCACAGGAGAATGTCACATATGATAAGCACCGAAGAGCCCCATGCCCCTAGCACGGATTATAGTTTCTAGAGGGATCAGAAAGGACATGCGGAGAGAGGCGATTGGACCAGATTATGAAGAACGGGGTTTTACTTGGCAGATACCAGAATGCTTTATGCACAAAAGAGGGGAGGAAAAGAATTTCAAGAATGATGAATAACACATTTTAGCACAAAGACAACAGGTAAGACTTTGATATAAAATATGGCTCCGGTAATCCTCCAGGGGCCAATGAAAAGGCTTGGTGATCTCATTCTAGACAAAAGGAGAATGGCATTGTACATAGGCATGGAAATAAGAAAGCAAAGCAAATGAGTCTTCTGCATAAGGGACACTAGGCCCTATAGAAATTCCAGTGAATGAGGGCTGCCACCAGCCACTGTGAGCCATCTGACTACATGGCAGCTTCAATTTAAAGAATTTAAAGTGCAGTAGACATAGACAAAAACAAAAACAAACAAACAAAAAACCCTTAAAACGGTAAATTTTGGTACATCAAGCTTAAGTATTGGGCTGAATCATTGTTAGATTTTTTTTTTTAAGGTTTGAATTTCTTTTCAGTGTCACACAAGTGAAGAATCCACAAATACACGTGTGTGTTCTTCCCTTTTTGTTAATTAAATTTTATTTGCTGTGAGTATGATATGTTTTGCACTCAAATGCATGGAAGAGTATGCAGGCACACGAATGCCACAGCATGTGTATGGAGGTCCGAGGACAATGTTGGGGAGTCATTTCTCACCTTCAAACATGTTCAGGCAGAGCCTGTCTTGTCCTGGAGACATACTAGCATTATAAATGAACACCACTGCATCTGCTTTGCTTTGCTTTTCTCTTCTTTTCTTTTCTTTTCAATATGAGCCCCAGGAATCGAACTCAGGTTGCTCATCAGGGAAGCACTTTTTCAAGCTGAGTCATGCACAGTCCTCACCCGGCCCCTCCATCTGCTACCCATCCTTACTTCTACAGGTCAAATCCATCTGGGACCTCAGAGGGAATTTGTTGAGGGGAATAATCGAGGAACACAGATGTACTTAACACAGCCTGAAGGGATACCTTCTATTTTCACAGTGATAAGCAGGGGACGTAATCAGATCCCAAAAGCTTCCTGGACCATAATCGGAAAGAGAGGTTCAAATAACCCTAATCAGTTGTACCTCACGAGATTCTTAGGAACTGCCCAGAAAGAGCGGGCTATGATCCCTCCATAGGAAGAGGAAGAGAACTCAAGATGTGTTTAACATTCCTTAAAGGGGCAAGTAAATTCTAATGAAGAAATATAACATATGGTAGAGTTGAAATGAAGCCTTCACAAAACAGATCTGGAGGTGAGTGCTTAGAGTCACAACTACTACGCAGGCGACTGAGTTCAAGGCCAGTGTGGCCATACTACATATTCAAGAGCAAAGGAAACAAGTGAGCTGGAGAAGGAGCCATACGATCTTGAGTCAACACTAAGTATGTGGCAGTCATTAGAAACGGGAAGCCAGGCATCGCGGTGAGTCAGGCAGGCCTTTACACCTCAGCATTCAAGACGGGAAGCAGGAGGATCTGGACTTTGTGGTCAGCCTGAGCCATCTGCAACCCTATCTCAAAAACAGAAATGGAGGAAGAGAGGGGGACGAAGGTGGAGAGACAAAGGGGTGAAATGAGAAGGAAGAAGAGAGGGGGGAAAGGAAAAAAAAGCTGAAATGATTTAAACCAACTCACATGTAGTTATTAGGAAGCCAACCTTCCAAGGCTGGGGAAATGGCTAAGCAGCCATAGCACAGGCTGCTCTCGCAGAGGACCCAGGTTCAGAACCCAGAACCACATGAGTCCACTCACTGCCTGTGACCCCAGCTCCAGTGGATCTAGAAGCCTTCTTCTAGGCTCCATGTGCACCTGCGTGCATGTGGTTCACATACAGACAACAAGGACACACACACAAGTTAGCACATCAACCTTGAGCAATCAACAAAGGAGATGGTGGCTTAAAAGCGCAGTGGATTGCTTATCAGTAGAAACCCTACACACACACACACACACACACACACACGCACGCACGCACGCACGCACGCACGCACGCACGCACGCACGCACGCACGCACACACACCCCTACCTACCCTGAAGCTCTGCAACCCTGCCATAATTTACTCCCATGTTCTTTTGGGAACAGTAATTATCTAACTGGAAACGGGGCCAGTGGCAATGACTCAAGTATTGGAGGGCCTTCAGCATGCTGCCCAGAGTATAAGCATCCCTTCAGAACAGAGACAAGACAAACGAATAAATAAACCGCCCCCTTGAGAAGGCTGATCTAATCCTGTGGGTCCCAAACAATCTCACTGGCTGTTCTTGGCTTTAACCTCTCCGACTCCATTTGCAGTATCCTGACATGGTCTTAGTTCCCAGTCTAGTTTACAAAAGTTCTAGTTGATAGATAGGGTTGTGCTCATCATCTGTTTCCTACTCCTTGGCCCTGGGAGAGAAAATGCTCCCTGAGAATTAGAATCTTGGATGCTAAATTTTTCTTGGGAGTGTATTGATACACCCTTTCCTGTAACAAAATGTTCTAGCACAAGAACTCCAGAATATAATTATTTTTGTTAAGAACAATTACACTTCAAAGGGACACTGATAGTTGTGTGTAGTCTTGAAAGAAAAATATATGAGTCAGCATATTATAGGGTATTTGGAGAAACACCTCCAATAAATGTTGACTTCTACTATTTGAGGCCTAAAATGCACCTCTCTCCTTTTTTGCCACTAGAAATAAGTATTTTCAAAGAAACAACTTTCTCAAAAAAATATAACTACATTCGAGGTCTTCAAAAGACATTCACTTTAGAGCTACTTACTGTGACTTAATTGTTGACACTGGATGAGTCAGTTGTTCATGGTATTTGTCCTTCCATTCCCACCAATTTTCTACAGATGCTTTTGTCCCTATTTGTGTGTGCAAAGGTGGAAAACATGAGTGTGCATTTAATGGACTCAGCACCATTGTGCATGTCACAATGCTATGATATGGTTTCCAGTCCAAGAAGCCAGGGCATTGACCCACATTGTAAAATATTGAGCAAAGATGAGCTTATCTTGCCCTAAATTCAGCTGAGTTCCCTGGCTGTTACCAAAACACATAGTGCTAGAACTCAAGATTATGAAAGAAAAATATGTATATACAATAAAATACTTTAGGCTAGAACTTAGGAAACCTCTGCTCTGGGACCACTGCAGGGTAAAAACTCCAAGGGGCTCCTTCTTCACAACTGAGATAAGAAACTCACACATACAAATTCACAGGGGCAGGGGTGAGAAACAGACAGGCAGACAGGCAGACAGACAGACACACAAGCACATATGGATATTGGTTCATTTATCTCTGATACAAAACTCTTTCTTTAGTTACACTGTCTTGGTGACCGGCAAAAATTCATTCACTAGAACAAATGGAAAATCAGACATAGTTTAAATAATAGAAAAAAAACTGAAATCCATGTCATGGTATTAAATGTGGGGCATAATACATGCCAAACAAATGCTCCGCCCTAAGCTGCAGATCCAGTGTGGAATCCCAAATTCACTTTGGGGAATTTCTACTACAACGATTTTATGAGGGGAAAAAAAGGCTTTCAAATATTCGGTACTTCACTATATAGAATCCATCTTTCATAAAACTTGTGCTTATTAACATGGCAGCATCTGTGCAGGCATTTATGCTAAGGTATCAGTAAAGGCTATGTGGCTGGTGCATCTTTTTCCTAGAACCCAAAATCGAGGCAACAAGAGCAAAAACATACAGAAGAGATAGCATGAAACTAAGATACATTTACACAGCCAAAGAAGCAGCCAATGGACCTAAGGAACAACTAGTAAAATGGCAAAATGTATCTGTGAACCACAGATCTGATAAGATCCAAATTGTATGTAAGAAACAATTCAATGAGAGAACCAAGGGCTCTCTTCCAAAATGCACAGGGGACTTGAAGGTTCTCAGAACAAAGGAGCAAGTGATTAACTGATGTAACGGGTAGGGCTTACTTAAACTGTCCAACGCCATGAACCAACATAGAAACAAAATTAGAAGGACAATGATAGATGGCATCAGAATTGTCAGGAAATCAATCAGCAGGACCAGTGACAACCAATGTTGACAAGAAGACGAGAAAGGAAGAAAAACCACCTTTCATAATACTGAAGGAACAAGACAGGTTCCCCTATTCTAAAATAATAATTGTGTTGTTTCTAAGTGATTTCAAAGAAAACTCACATTCAGTTGACAAATAGGAGGCTTATTATTAGTGGAATAATTGGCTCTGCATGCGGTTTAACCTGTGTTCTGGTGATTGTACTTAAATTGAATAATGTTTGATCTTATTCACCCCACATTTTAATGGATTTCCTGGTAACTAATATGAGAACCTAGGAACTATTCATTTCTAACTCACCAACTTACCTACAAACAGCTACAGACGTCTAGAATCAACCTGTGTGAGCCAATGTACATCAATCACAGGAGGCTAAGGATAAAACTAAAGGAGATGGAAAGACATGCCCAGACCAAAACTCTTCAAACAAAAAGCAAATGAATGACTAGACACCAGACACTTCTCTTCAGACCTGTGAACATTAGGAATAATATTAAGACTGAATCTTCAGAGCAGGGACTTGACCACTGAGACACGATCTTGAAGCCAGAGGCTTCCCTGCACACGGACATCATTGGCACTTGCCATTTCTGCAGCGTTCACTCTGGAGTTCATCACGTGTGTGAGTCTCTACCTCCAGACATCAGTACTGGAAGGGCTGGACCCCTCAGCATGCACCCCCTGCACTTACAATGCAGAATTCATTGTTCCAGTAAACAGCCTTTAAAACCTATTTCTGTCTTCTTGCTCTGCGTGGCTTAGAAGAACAAAAGGGGAAACTGCTCAGTTTTTCATTAATTTGTGTTGTGAAGTTTTCCTTGATTTCTGGTGTCCTTGAGAAACATTTTTCTTGCAGAAATAAAGGCTGAAATATCGAACCAGCTGTTAAAGAGTGGGAACCATAGAAATATAGGCAGGAAACGTACGTGCTTTCTGGGAATCAGAACTTGAGCTAAGATGATTGCTCCACTTGGGTAATTGGATGCTCCTATGCTTTGCAATTGGTTTGGGGAGGGAGGACATCTCGGAGAGTAGACGAATACAATACAGGGAGGATTTTCTCAAACTCCACAGTACAAACATTTTTGCTCATGAGATCAGCTGAAACATTTATCTGTTTTTGCACAGTTCTCAGTTTATCTCATGGGAAATGCCAAATAAGACCTTTTAAGGAAAACGAATTGAAGGCTTTCCTAGGAACTGCTC
>JADRCD010169862.1:0-10310 GCA_019843815.1 Montemys delectorum | reverse complement strand
CCCCAAACAAGACCTGTGTCTAACACCAGTTTCCAGGCTACCCCCAACAAAACCTGTGTCTAGCATTAGTTTCCAGGTTATTCCCCAACAAATCTACACTCCCATGTTACAAGCTCACCCCTGACACTTCACTTCCTAACAACCACCAATCAGGAGGAAAGCAGAAGTTAAGTTTATAGTTTGGCTCCCAGCACCAGCCAGTTACGTTAAAGGCCATAATGGCTCCCCAGTCAGATGTATACCAGGCTAGATACCCCTTTCTTGCCTCTATAAATTCTGCCTGAAACTGGGCTCAGGGCTCCACCTTCCTGCTGTGTCAGGAAGGAGCCCAAGTTTGAGCTTGAATAAAGAGACCCTAGAATCGGCTCCTTGGTGGTCTTTTAGAGTTCAAGAATGTTTCGTAGCATAATTTTTTGCATGCCTGTTGTTCTTCTTCTTTAGCTCCTTATCAAGCAGTCAAGTTGGTGAAAACTTATGGGTGTGGCTTCTGCCAATACTAGGAGACACAATATCATAGCAAATTCCCCGATGCTCTGGCTCTTTCAGTCTTTTTGTGCCCTCTTCTGTGATATATCACAATTGAACAGGAGTTGTATTGTAGTTTTATCAGTGGTACTGAGCTACACAACTCTACATTTTGATTAGTTTTAATTTTCTATAATGGTCTGTGTCTGTTGCAAAGAGAAGTTTCCTTAGTGGGGAGTGATAACTATATTTATGTGGGTAGACCCTGGAGAAGGATCAAGATTTTTTTTTAAATTGAGACAGGGTCTTTTGTAGCCCAGGCTAGCCTTAGGCTCTCCATATTCCCAAAGATGATCTACTACTAAGCCTTCTGGCTCAACTTCTCAATTTCTGGAATTATAGGCTGAGACCACAACTCCCAGTGTATGTTGTACAGAGGTGAGCCCTCTACAGCTTAGCTACATCCCCATGCCTAGGAAAAGGTTTCAAAACATAATTTGTTTGTTTGTTTTGGTTTTTCGAGACAGGGTTTCTCTGTGTAGCTCTGGCTCTCCTGGAATTCACTCTGTAGACCAGGCTAGCCTCGAACTCAGAAATCCGCCTGCCTCTGCCTCCCAAGTGCTGGGATTAAAGGCATGTGCCACCACTGCCCAGCTCAAAACATAATTATATTTACATTTTATTTTGATTTGTATGAGTTTGGGCCTGCATGTCTGTCTGTGTATCACATGCACCCCTGGGTACCTTTGGAGGCCAGATGAGACTTCAGATCTCCTGAATTCAAGTTTTGGGCAGTGGTAAGCTGTCATTTGGCTCTGTGAACCAAACCCAGGTCCTCTGAAAGAGCAGCTAGTGCTCTTAGCCACCCAGCATCTCAGGGGCCCTACATGTGCATTAATCTTAGTTAGTTAGAGCCGACTTTTCTTATTCACCTCCATTAATCTCAATAATAAAAGTGGATCCCATGTATTTGAAGAACATAGGGGAAATTTTGTTCTTCTGGTATTTAAAGGGTACCTTAAAATATGTTAAAGGACTGGGGAGGGAGTTTAGTTGATAGAGCGCTGCTTAGCAAGCATGAGGCCTTAGGTTCTATCCACAGCAGTGATAAACCAGGCACGGTGGCACATATCTGTGATCCCAGCACTTGAAAGGTAGGGGCAGAAGGTGGGAGGATCAGATGTTCAAGGTCATCCTTGATTATAAAGGAAATTTGAACCCAGCCTGGGCTACATGGAAACCCTGCATTTAAACAAGCGAAACCTTTTAAATAGATATATTAACTCTTTCAAGCTGTTCAGCTATTTGTGAGATTTCATTGTTTTGGCCAGGAGATGGCACCTGCTTTTCCATCCAAGCTAACAACTACACGAGTATGTACTACTGGCCATCAATGGAAGGAGAGAGGTTAGGGATTCAGCCCTTAGCAGAGTGCTTGCCTTGCTTGCAACAAGCCCTGGGTTCTATACCTAGCCCCGAACAAAACCAGGTAAGAAGATGATGCATGACTATAACCCCAGTACCCCTGAGGGAGAATCAGAAGCTGCAGGTCAGCCTCTGCTAGGGAGGAAGCTCAGGGCCAGCCTGGGTCTACAGATCCTGTCTGTAAATAGATTAATTAATTAACTTACTCAATGATTTGAATAGAAATCTTCTTATTAAAATACACAAGCTTTGATAACATTATTAAATATGTACTTGTGATGTTTTCAAATGAGAGTAGAAATTAAGACATTTGAAAAATAATGTTTGATTCTTTGGATTTTCTCTTTATAACTTTAAAGGAAGGAATTGTTAAGATTTTTCTGATTTGGTTCTCTGAGCTCGCATCTGCACTTACCCCTTCTCATCAAGTCTCTTTCCTTTTCTTGGAGGAATTGGCTTTTTTTTTTTTAACTGTATATTCTGAAATGAAACTGTAATTCTCCTTTCTGCTGTTCCAAGTCCTCAGTGAAATAAGAAGAGGACCCTGCGCAGATCTGCCCAGACAGCAGGCTTTGTCCAGGCAGCACCCAGGAATGAGAAACTAAGTGGCTTAGGATTCTGCTCACTCTTTCATAAGGAGGAAGTGCACTTCTGGTTGTACAAGCTATCTATCTGCTAAGGATATATCAGAGACCCTATTGGTAGAGAGTTGCCTAGCAGGTATTCAAGAGGCCCTGGGTTTGATCCCCAACATAGAATGAACTGGGTGCAGTGCTATATGCAGCTAACCCCAGCACTCAGCAGGTGAAGGAAGGAAGATCAGAAGTCCTGGTCATTCTTGGCTACATAGGAATTCAAGGCCGGCCTGGGGAACTCAAGACCTATCTAAATAAATAGAGTGAGAAGTTCCTCTGTAGCCCTCGTTGGCCTGGAAATCGGCTAGATCACAAAATTATTCTTATTTTCCAAATACTCCTTGTCTCTTAAGTCGATGTGGCCTAATAATGTAGAAATGCTAGCTAAACAGACAAACCAAAACAAAATGCTCTTTTATGAGACCAAGTTGTGGGTGTTCTGCTTCAGTTTCATTTTAGGCTTCTCAGCAGCAGGGTGGGTCAGCTTCAGACGACTGGCCACGGAGCTCCTAGCAGAGGCCTCCCTGCTGTTACACAGAGGCCCTGTTCAGTAAGTCCATTTCCGCATACCAAAATCCCTTAACTGATTTAGGAGTCATCTGAAGGAACCCCTACCTAAGCAATTCTCAGTCATACTAGACTTCCTGGTTGGCCATGCAAAGGCTCTGTGAACCAGCAGCTCCATAAACCTCAGATAACAGTCCCTGACTATCTACAAAAGCTTCTTTCAAAGCCTAGGTGCCATCACTCTGGAATTCATGCCCGATACCATGGCTCTAATATTTGGCTGCATCAAGTCATAGGTAGCCCAGGGTGGCCTTGATCTTCTGACCATCCTACCCCTACCTCCCATGTGCTAGTATTACAAGTGTGTACCACATCACACTTGATTAATAATAGCATGTATATGCTTAGGGTTTGCATGGGATAGACTTTCCCAGCCTTTAACTTTAATATAATTGCGGTTACATTCAAAGGGCGTGCCTTCTATGCACTAAACAGAGTTTGGCGCTTTCTTTGTGATTGCTGGCTAACAGTCTCTGCTTTGTGTGTATTGACTGTTAATTTGTTTGTTGAGTTAGCTCTTACTGTGACCTAGCTCATACTGTCCTAGCCTTGAACTTGCAGTCCTTGTGTCTTTGCCCGCCTAGTACTGGGACTATGGGTATTTTCCACCACAGCTGGCTCAATTGCTGACGTTTAATTCAAAGACTGAATGTAAATTTGTTAGGCTGGAACCCCTGCTCATCCCCTGCACAAGCTGGGAAACTCCATCTGCCCTCCTTCCCCCAACTCCGCCAGCACAAAGAAAACTCATCCGCTCGGAGAACACTAACCTGTCATCACTCCTCTGTTCCGACTTTCTGGCAACCCACCCACGACTGCCTAGCCAGGGCTCAGATTCTGACCGTGTGTGGACGCCACCCCAGGCCATAGCAGGCACAGCATCACACCTTGTCTAAGCTCTGTAAAACCCCCCTTGCTTTAGCCTGGATGTGAGACATCGCTGACCTCCACCTGTGAGATCAGTGAACCCACTCCAGAGCTGCCTCCTAGCTGCCTTTATCTATTTTTAATCTGGTCAAATCTGGCCTATATCTGTGTCACCAAGAGAGAGAAAACGCCCATCAGTATGCATTTGATTGGTCACGTTCTGAGTGGATGCATCCACGCTCTTGCTGGGCTTTCCTGTTTGCGTTGTCTTTATGCTCTTCGTCCTTTGACCTTTCTGTTTGCCCTACTTCCTGTTTAGTTTGTTTTTTTCCCTAATTTATCTCCTTAGCTTTTAGGCAAATGGTTAGATTTTTTTACAATATGTTCACACTATGTATTCTTTTTTTTTTTTTTTTAAAGATTTATTTATTATTATAAATAAGTACACTGTAGCCGTCTTCAGACGCACCAGAAGAGGGCGTCAGATCTCACTACGGGTGGTTGTGAGCCACCACGTGGTTGCTGGGATTTGAACTCAGGACCTTCAGAAGAGCGGTCAGTGATCTGTATTCTTCCTGAGTGCCGTGGCACAGACCTGGAATCCCCGCACTTAGGAGGTTAAGGTAGAAGGACCTGCACCTGACGTTACTGACCGGCCTGAACTATATAGTGAGACTATGTTTCAAAAACAAACAAACAAACGAAAAAACCCCAGAGGTCTGAGCATGTAACTCAGCGGTAGAGTGCCTATCTAGTATGTGTAAAGCCCTGATTTTATTGCCTAGAACAACAAGAAATCAAATACAAAGCTGGATGTGTTGGCACACAGCACACCACTCGAATGCACTGTGAATTTAAGGCCACCTAGGGTTGTTAGCAAGATCTTGTCAAAAAAGAGAGAAAGGAAGAGGCAGGAAGCAGAGAGAGAGAGCTGGGCCTGCTAGCAGATAAATGAATGGCTAGATAAATAGATAGATATGTGATAAAGAAAATAGAGGAATGTATTAATTGTAAAATCTAAGTGATTCTTTTTACGGTTGGTTTATTTGCCTGAGACAGGGTCTCAGGTAGCTCTAACAGCCTCACACTTTCTGTGTACCTGAGGCTAGCCCTGAAATCCTGCTCTTCCTGCCTTTGCCTCCTCATAAGTGTGGGGATTATGGGTTTATAAAATCACAACCAGTCTTTTACCTTTGTTCTTTGAAAAGTCTCATAGTAGAAGTGTTGGGTGAAAAAGCCAAACCTCTAATTTGATGTATCAACTTTTGAATTTTTTAATGTTAACTATGCAATGAAATTTTATGAGAATAAAAAAATGTACTTAAATTTGACCTGCTTACTATTTCGAAGCTCACTTCCGAGACTCCTCACTTCTGGACCAGGCTGGAGTCTTGACTCTCTCTCACCTATAGAGCTCACCCTTACCTGGTCTCAGTCTAATCCAGCTTCCTCCTCCTCCTCAGTCAGCACGTGGAACTAATTACTTCCTCAAGTCTCCTCATGGCCCAACCTATATTTGGGCTAGCTTGAACCCAACCTTCTTCTGGAAAATTCTTCCTGCTGTTCAGGCCTCCACTTGAAGGTCACTTCCCCAGTAAAGCAGTCCCCGGTCTCCCAAGCTGGTCTCCTGCCCTAGAGGAACCACTGGAAAGCACCTCAAAGAGGCTAAAACCCTAGTCATAATGGAGCCACGGGATTTTCCATTCCAAAAGAGCAGATGTCATTAGTAGGCTGTGACCTTTGTAATTGTTCTGAGAAGGCATGTTCCCTGTCAGAGACAAGAAGCAACAAGCATATTTAAAAATCAGAAATGAAAAGCCTGTTTTAAGCCATAAATGGTGGCACAGGCCTGTAATCCCAGTGCTTGGGAAGTAGAAACAGGCAAATCAGGAATTCGAAGTCATCCTCAGATCCATAAGAGAACTTGAGACTAGCCTGGACTACATGAGACTCTGTCTGAAGGTATGTGTTTGTGTAGGGAGAGCATTTGTGTATAGAAAATTATATTGGCTTGTTTTGCATGCCATGTAATTGTTGAGGTCCAGGAATTGCCTCATAAACCCCACGGACACCGATCTCAGTCAGACAGGGATAATTACTGAGCATACATCCCAGGACTGATTGACCAGGGACGTGGTCCAGATTCGAGAACTGGATCATGACCCTGAGTTAAGGTCCTACAAGGTTTTTAAGCCCGAAATTGACAAACACCTGTGTCAAGTTATTTCACCAATCAGGATTTAGGGATAGGGGACTTCCTTAGGAACATGTCTTTGTTGTACATTTATCCTGCTCCCATGGGTTGGGGTATTCAACTGTGGCAGGAGACTTGCCTTACCTAATATTCATGTCTTAACTTGTCTACCAGGATGGGACTTGTCTAACATTCATGTCTTAACTTTCCAACCAGGATGTCAGTCACCCACATACATGTCTGTTCTGTCAATTAGGATGTCAGTTCCCAGGGAGGTCTTGGGAACGTAAGCTTTACTAAACCTGCACTCAAAATGGAAGTCTTATTTCAAATAGTTTCTCTCTCTTGTGTTGGGGTCTATCCCAGGTGCAGCTAATACCATCAAAGCTTATACACAGGTGCTGGAAGTGCTGGTGGGTGGGTGGTTCAGGCCCAAGCTTATTGTGTATACCTATACAAAACAGTTCTATTGACTTCTATCGTGGTTTCTTTCCAGGAATACAGAACATAAAAGAATATGTCATCAATCTTGGCATTAGAAAGTTTCCTAGTAGCAGCAGAAACATATGAGAAAGTGTCCTTATAATGGCAGGCTAGCCAGGTAACAGTTGCCTAGGCCTTAACATTGTACCTAGGCCTTAAGAGTAATAACAGAAATATACTTCCTCAGTGTCCTACGAGTGGCAAAAGAAGCTGGATGTGATGGCTCATTACTGTGATCTATACTTAGTGGACTGGTTCACACCTATAATCCCACACTTGAGAGGCAGAGGCAGGAGGATCACAGGAAGTTCAGGAGGCCAGTCTTGTCCACATAGTGAATTCTAGACTAGCCAGTTCTAGGCTATGTAATGAGAAACTGTTTCAAAAACAAGACAAAGCAAATTAAAAATAAGACCGAAGAATTCTGATCCTATATTACCTGGACCTGTGACTACTTCAGGAACACACACAAACACCACACACACACACACACACACACAAACACCACACACACACACACACACACACACACATGCACACCATGAAGTCAACACACACAAAGCAACGCACAGCCACACCCCACACATTAGCTAGCCAAGATGAAACTCCCTTACTTAGACTGTCCCTTCTCCACAATCAGTCTGTGCGGGTAGCTTTCAAATGCAGCACTGAGGACTCTGCTCTGACTGCAGGCACAGAGCTTTGTAACTAGATGGTGGGTTAACAAACCAAGAACACATGAACTCTGGCTTAGTCCCTGCCTTTTGTGGAGACAAGAAAAGAAAGGGGGAAAAAGATCTCAATGTCCTTTAAAGACTACCATCTGAACATCACCCCAAAATGAAGAGTGACTACCCAGGCCTGTCCATCGGAGACACTGCATTAAAGCTGGCTGAGGTGTGGTCTGAACAGCCAGTCAGCTCTGGTGTCAGCTGGTCCCTCCAAGACCAGCAGGACAGTTCTTCCCCAAGCTTCAGCAGAACCTGATTTATCAGTAAAACGTAGTCCTCAGCCTCTTACTTTGATTGATACTTTGAATTTATTGTCATCAATGCTGGGAATACTGCCCAAATATGTGATACAAAATGGCAGAAGTATTTAAAGCCACATCAGAAATGGTAGAAATTGTGCTCTAACCCCAAGATAAAACTCATTTCGTTGTCGTCTCCTCCTCCTCCTCCTCCTCCTCCTCCTCCTCCTCCTCCTCCTCCTCCTCTTCCTCTTCTTCTTCTTCCTCCTTTTTCTTCTCCTTCTTCCCTTCTTCTTTCTCTTCATCATCATCATCAAAACTCAAATCAGCAGCTAAAACATTAATTTTATTTTTACCATTTCTGATTTCTTTATTTTCAATGACCTTGAGAAACTAACCACATGAAGAACAAAATTGGCAAATGTCTTGAAATCTGTAAAACATAAATTCTCTCTACTCTCAAACTCTCATTTATTAGTGTACTATTCAATCTTTGAAAAATATAAGAAAAGAACCCCCTCAACACACCCCCTCAAAAAGGAGAGAAAGAAAGAAAGAGACAGAGAGAGAGGAAGAAGGAAAGAAAGATCTACTTTTGTGAAAGACTATTTTTAAGAAAACATGGAGAAAATGTGCCAAATATTCACGACAGAGTTGGTGTTGGGATCATGTATAAGATGTGTTTTCCTTCTCCTTTCTAGGACTTTCATAGTGTGTATGTTTTTACTTATGTCTTTGTATATGAAACCAAAAAATAAATAAATAATAATTCAGGTAAGGAATGAAGGCACGCAGAGACTCAATGGTTAAAAGAACATGCTGTTCTAGAGAATCCAAACTCAGTTTCCAAAATTCAGGCAACTCACAAGGGCCTGTAACTGCAACTCTGGGAGGATCAGATGCTGCTAGCTTTTGAGGACACCCACATACCCACATGCACACATGTATGTGCACACACACTTAAAAATAATAAACTTGGCTGGTGAGATGGCTCAGTGGTTAAGAGCACTGACTGCTCTTCTGAAGGTCCTGAGTTCAAATCCCAGCAACCACATGGTAGCTCACAACCACCTGTAATGAGATCTGATGCCCTCTTCTGGTGCGTCTGAAGACAGGTACAGTGTACTTATGTATAATATTAAATAAATCTTTAAAAAATAATAATAAACTTTAGTTGGGCATAGTGTTACACCCCTTCACTCCCAGCACTTGGGAGGCAGAGGCAGGTGGACCTCTCTGAGATTGAGGCCAACCTGGTCTATGTAGTGAGTTCCAGAGAGATAGAGTGAGACCCTTCTCAGGAAATAACAACAACAACCTTTGTAAAGGAGACTGTCCCTTGTAACTATGTCTATGCACACCCATTCTCAAGATACATTTTTAAAAATTATTTTTCATGTATTTTATATACAGGAGTATATTGTAGTTGTCTTCAGACACGCCAGAAGAAGGTATAAGATCCTATTATAGATGGTTGTGAGCCACTATGTGGTTGCTGGGAATTGAACTCAGAACCTCTGAAAGAGCAGTCAGTGTTCTTAACCGCTGAGACATCTCTCCAGCCCCCTCAAGATACATTATTACTGTTCTGGTCATGAACGTTTCCAAGATGAGATTTTTTTTTTCTTTGTTTCTCTCCGCTCTGGTTATCAGAAAACCCATGTCTTCCTTTATGGAGGAGTTGGGTCCAGCTGATAACGCTGGCGTTTCCCTTCCAGGGTTCTCCACTCTCAGCTTTGCTTCTGGAGGCATTTCCTGGTTCTCCATCTCTGTCTTCAATGGGAGCCACTGCTAGTGAAGCGGTGTTGGGAGCTGGAGCCGCAACAAGGGCCTCTGGCTTACTTGCTCAGATCCGGAGGATTAGGTTGGTGCTGTCTCTGTCTCCTGACTGTCTATGGTCACTCTAGACTTGGAGATCTTACGGGCTTTGTGGCAAGGTCTTCAGCTTCTTCAGCCGATCAGCCCTGTTCTGGGAAGTTTTTCCTCCGTGATTCCCGTGGTTCCGACAGCTTCCCCCGGATTCCCCGACCGCCACTTCATGCCCTTCTACCTGCCCTAAAGCCATGACACGGACGCAAAACAGCAATGCTAAAAATCAAAACACGTAAAACAATACAATCCAAGCATACATTCATCTCATACATGCTACTGAGGGATGATGGTAGAGAGACGTTATAAATCTTTATTTTCACTAATTAAACCATTATGTTTCTGTACGAGCGGGAGATTTCATGCACAGCAAAAACGCTTCAATTCATGACTCGTGATTGCCTAGAAACTGAGCAGAGGAAGTGTTTGTCACGAGGGCATGAGTAATGCAGTGCGCATGCTCTTCCTTGAGAGCTAAGGCTGCTGTGAGCCGCACCACCGAAAGCCTGGGCTGAGCGTTGTTAGAAATATCTTGCATTCACCCCATGGTGGTTTGAATAAGAAGGTTCATATGTTTGAATGCTTAGGGAGTGGCATTATTTGAAAGAATTAAGAGGCATGGTCTTGTTGGAGGAAGTGTGTCACTGGGGTAGGCTTTGAGGTTTCGGAAGCCCTAGCCAGGCACATTGTCTCTCTTTTCTTGCTGCCTGTGGACCCAGAAGTCTCTGCTACATCTGCTACATCTGCAGCACTGTCTGCCTGCCTGCTACCACACTCCTCACCCTGATCATAATAGACTAAGCCTCAGAAACAGTAAGATAGCCCCATTTTTTTT
>JADRCD010169856.1:0-14966 GCA_019843815.1 Montemys delectorum | reverse complement strand
AAAAAAAAAAAAAAAAAAAAAATAGGCCTTAACAGATATAGGAAGATTTAAATAATCCAATGCATCCTATCAGATTAACAGAGAGTAAAGCTCGTCCTCAGTAACAACATAAACATAGAATGCCCACATACACATGGAAGCTGAACAAAACTCTACTCAATGATAACTTGGTCAAGGAAGAAATAAAGAAAGAAATTAAAGTCTTTTTAGAGTTTAAAGAAAATGAAGCCACAACATACCCAAACTTATGGGACAAAAAGAAAGCAGTCCTAAGGGAAAATTAATAGTTCTAGATGCCTCCAAAAAGAAAATGGAGAGAACATACACTAGCACCTTGACAACATATCTGAAATCTCTAGAAGAAAAAGAAATAAATTCATCCAAGAGGAGTAGACAGCAGGAAATAATCAAACTCAGAGCTGAAATCAACCAAGTGGACACAAAAAGAACTATACATAGAAACAACCAAACCAGTAGCTGGTTCTCTGAGAAAATCAACAAATAGATACTCTTAGCCAGACTTACTAGAAAGCACAGTTAAAGTATCCTAATTAACAAAATCAGAAATGGAAAGGGAGACATAACTACAGAATCTTAGGAAATCGAAAAAATCATGAGATCCTACTACAAAAGCATATATTCAACAAAACTGGAAAACCTGGATGAAATGAACAATTTTCTAGACAGATAAAAGTTATCAAAGTTAAATCAAGATCAATTAAATGATCTAAACAGTCCCATATCCCTTAAAGAAATAGAAAGTCATTAATAGTCTTCCAACAACAACAACAGCAGCAGCAGCAACAACAACAACAACAACAACAACAAAAAGCCCAGGACCAGATGGGTTTAGTTCCGAGTTTGTTAGTGTAGAATTGGATTAGTATTCTACCCAGTTCCTTCTATGAAGCTACAATTACTCTGATACCTAAACCACACAAAGACCTAACAAACAAAGAGAACTTCAGACCAATCTCCCTTATGAATATCAATGCGGAAATACTCAATAAAATTCTCCTAGGAATGCAGGGATGGTTCAATATATGGAAATTCATCAACATAATTCACTATATAAACAAACTCAAAGAAAAAAACATATGATCATCTCATTAGATGCTGAGAAAGCATTTGACAAAATCCAACACTCCTTCATGATAAAAGCCTTAGAAAGATCAAGAATTCAAAGCCCATAACTAAACATAGTAAAAGCAATATACATCAAACCAGTAGGCAACATCAAACTAAACAAGAGAAACTTGAAGCAATCCCAATAAAATCAGGGACTAGACAAGGCTGCTGACTCTCTCCCTACTTATTCAATATTGTACTTGAAATCCTAGCCAGAACAATTAGACAACAAAAGGAGATCAAAGGGATACAAATTGGAAAGAAAGAAGTTAAATTATCACTATTTGCTGATGAAATGATAGTATACTTAAGTGATCCTAAAAATTCCACCAGAGAGTTTCTAAACCTGATAAACAACTTCAGCAAAGTGGCTGAATATAAAAGTAATTCAAGGAAATCAGTGGCGTTCTTCTACACAAAGGATACAGACTGAGAGAGAACTTAGGGAACCAACACCCTTCAGAATAGTCACAAATAATATAAAATACATTCGTGTGACTCTAACGAAGCAAATGAAAGATCTGTACTACAAGAACTTCAAGTCTCTGGAGAAATTGAAGAAGATCTCAGAAAATGCAAAGATATCTCATGCTCATGGATTGGCAGAATTAATATAGTAAAAATGGCCATCTTTCTGAAAGAAATCTACAGATTCAATGCAATCCCCCCAAAAATTCCAAGACAATTCTTCATAGAGTTAGAAAGAGCAATTTGCAACTTCATCCAGAATAATAAAAAAACCTAGGATAGTGAAAGCTATTCTCAACAATAACAGATCTTCTGGTGGAATAACCATCCCTGATCTCAAGCTGTTCTATAGAGCAATTGTGATAAAAACAAACAAACAAACAAAAAACTACATGGCACGGGTACAATGACAGGCAGGTAGATCAATGAAATAGAATGGAAGACCCAGAAATGCCTGTGGTTGCTTGATCTTTGACAAAGGAGCTAAAACAATCCAGTGGAAAAAAAGACAGCATTTTGAACAAATGCTGCTGTCTCAACTGACAGATAGCATATAGAAGAATAAAATTTGAACCATTCTTATCTCCTTGTACAATGCTCAAGTCCAAGTGGATAGGACCTCCACATAAAACTAGATACACTGAAACTAATAGAAAAGAAAGTAAGGAAGAGCTTTGAACACATGGACATGGGAAAATTTCCTGAACAGAACACAAATGGCTTATGCTCTAAGATCAAAAATTGACAAGTGGACTTCATAAAATTACAAAACTTCTGTACAGCAAAGGACACTGTCAATAGTACAAAAAGGCAACCAATAGTTTGGGAAAAGATCTTTACCAATCCTACATCTGATAGAGGGCTAAAATAAAATATATATAAAAATGTCAAGAAGTTAAACCCCAGAGAACCAAATAACTCTATTAAAAATAGTGTACCGAGCTAACCAAAGAATTCTCAACTGAGGAATACCAAATGGATGAGAAGTACCAAAAGAAGATTTCAACATCTTTAATCAAAAGGGAAGTGCAAGTCAAAACAACACGGAGATTCCACCTCACACCAATCAAAAAAGCTAAGATCAAGAACTCAGGTGACCGCAGATGCTGGCTAGGTTGGAGAGAAAGAGGAACACTCCTTCATTGCTGGTGGGATTGCAAGCTGGTACAACCACTCTGGAAATCACTTTGTTCTGCTTTTAGAAAATTGGACATAGTACTACCTGATGAACAAACAATACCACTCCTGGGCATATGCCTAGAAGATGCTTCAACATGTAATAAAGACACATGCTCCACCATGTTCATATCAGCCTTATTTATAAGAGTCAGAAACTGGAAAGAACACATATGTCCCTCAACAGAGGCATGAATACAGAAAATGTGGTACATCTACACAATGCACTAATACTCAGCTATTAAAAACAATGAAGTTATGAAATTCTTAGGCAAATAGATGGTTCTGGAGGATATCATCCTGAATGAGACAACCCAATCAGAAAAGAACACATATGGTGTGCACTCATTGACAAGTGGATATTAGCCCAGAACCTCGGAATACCCAAGATACAATCCACAATCGACAAGAAACTCAAAAAGAAGGAAGACAAAACTGTGAATACTTTGACCCTTCTTAGAAGTGGGAACAAAATACCCATGTAATACAAAGAACTCAAGAAGTTCAACTCCAGAGAACCAAATAGCCCTATGAAAAAATGGGGTACAGAGCTAAACACAGAATTCTCTCTTGAGGAATACTGAATGGATGAGAAGCACATAAAGAAATATTCAACATGCTTCGTCAGCAGAGAAATGCAAATCAAAACAACCCTGAGATTCTACCTCATACCAGTTAGAATAGCTAAGATAAAAACTCAGGTGACAGCAGATGCTGGGGAGGTTTTGGAGAAAGAGGAAAAGTCCTCCATTGCTGATAGGGTTGCCAGCAGGAACAACCCCTCTGGAAATCAGTTTGGTGGTTCCTCAGCAAATTGGACATAGTATTACTTGAGGACCCAGCAATACCACTCCTTGGCATATACCCAGAAGATGCTCCAGCATGTAATGAGGACAAATCCTCCACTATGTTTATAGCAGCCTTATTTCTAGTAGTCAGAAGCTTGAAAGAACTCAGATGTCCCTCAACAGAGGAATGGATACAGAAATTGTGGTACATTTACCTTTTACTTCTGTTAAAGTCCAAATTTCCTTATAGCAATTGAGGATGATTACTTAGGTAAATAGAAAGTCTTCAAAATAACTAAAGTAATGTGATTGACATCTATTGTCTCACCATGCTCAAGATTCAATTAAAAGGAAATGAGTGATGACATTGTTCCAATGCCAGAAACTCTAAATGTGACAGAAGGAACTCGGTATAAAGCAAATGAAGGTGAGGATACAGGCAAGAATTTTATGAACAGTATTCCCATAGCACAGTGCACCTTGCTCAGGTTTCTAGAACCATTGCAGTCTTCTATACTAAGATATTTAAAAATATAGGAGCCTGTCAGGGTGATTAGTTAATAAACTGCATTACCACACTCTTAAGAATTAATATGTCTACTGATACCTATGTTTTCTTCCAAAAGGTAGAAATGGCCATGCACAATGTGATGATTTGTATATGCTCAGCCAGGAAGTGGCAATATTAGAAGTTGTGGCCCTATTGCTGTAGGTATGTCAGAGTGGGTATGGGCTTTAAGACCCTCATCCTTGCTGCCTAGAAACAAGTATTCTGCTAGCAATCTTCAGATGAAGATTTAGAACTCTCAGCTCCTCTTGCACTATGCCTGCCTGGATGTTGCTGTGAATGTCTGAGGCCTGTAAGCCAGCCCCAATTAAGTGTTGTCCTTATAAGAGTTGCACCTATGGTCACTTGATCTTTGACAAAGGAGCTAAAAACCATACAGTGGAAAAAAGACAGCATTTTCAACATATGGTGCTGGCTCAACTGGCAGTCAACATGTAGAAAAATGCAAATTGACCCATTCCTTTCTCCTTGTACAAAGGTCAAGTCCAAGTGGATCAGGGACCTCCACATCAAACCAGATACATTGAAACTAATAGAAAATAAAGTGGGGAAGAACCTCGAGCAAATAGGCACAGGGGAAAATTTCCTGAAGAGAATGACAATAGCTTCTGCTCTAAGATCAAGAATTGAAAAATGGGACCTCATACAGGTGCAAAGGTTCTGTAAGGCAAAACACACTGTCAATAGGACAAAACGGCAACCAACAAATTGGGCAAAGATCTTTACCAACCCTATATCTGATAGAAGGCTAATATCCAATGTATACAAAGAACTCAAGAAGTTAGTCTCCAGAGAACCAAATAACACTATTAAAAAACTGGGTATAGAACTAAACAAAGAATTCTCTACTTATGAACACCAAATGGCTGAGAAGCACGTAAAGGAATGTTCAACATCCTTAGTCATCAGGGAAATGCAAATCAAAACAACTCTGAGATTCCACCTCACACCAGTCAGATTGGCTAGGATAAAAGACTCAGGTGACCGCAGATGCTGGAGAGGTTGTGGAGAAAGAGGAACACTACTTCACTGCTGGTGGGATTGCAAACTGGTACAACCACTCTGGAAATCAGTGTGGTGGTTCCTCCAGAAATTTGACATAGTTCTACCAGAGGGCCCAGCTATACCACTCCTGGGCATGTACCCACAAGATGCTCCATCATGTAATAAGGACACATGCTCCACCATGTTCATAGTAGCCTTATTTATAATAGCCAGAAACTGGAAACAACCCAGATGTCCCTCTACAGAGGAATGGATACAGAAACTGTGGTACATCTACACAATGGAGTACTACTCAGCTATTAAAAACAATGAATTTATGAAATTCTTAGGGAAATGGATGGATCTGGAGAGTATCATCCGGAGTGAGGTAACCCAATCACAAAAGAACACACATGGTAAGCATTCTCTGATAAGTGGTTATTAGCCCAGAAGTTTGGAATACAGGAAGAACAACCCACAAACCACAAGAAACTTAAGAAGAAGGAAGACCAAAAAGGTGGACATTTCATTCCTTCTAAAAAAGGGGAACCAAATATCCACAGAAGGAGTGGCAGAGATTAACTATGGAGCAGAGACTGAAGGAAGGACAAGCATATAGCTATCTCCTGAGAGGCTCTGACAATACCTGACTAATACAGATGTAGAGGCTCACAGCCATTCATTGAACTGAGTACACTGTCCCCAATGAAGGAGTTAGAGAAAGGTTCTATGGAGCTGGAGGGTTTACAGCAATATGAACTAACTAGTACCCTCAGAGCTCCCAGGGACCTAACCACCAATCAAGGACTATACAGGATGGGACTGAATGTTCTGGCAGCATGTGTATAGTAGAGGATCGCAAATTCAATCATCAATAGGAGGAAAGGACCTCGGCCTTGTGAAGGTTTTGTGTCCCAGTGTAGGGGAATGCCAGGGCCAATAAGTGGGAGAGGGTGGGGTGGCAGGCATGGGGGAGGGGGGAGGCAAAAGGAGTTTGTTCTTGTTGTTTTTGTTTGTTTGTTTGTTTGTTTGTTTTTGGAGGGGAACCTGGGAAAGGAAAATTTACATGTAAATAAAGAAAATATCTAAAAAAAAAAAAAAAGTTTCCATTGGGGAGGCCCTTGGCTCTGTGAAGGTTCTGTAGGGGAATGATGCCAGGGCCAATAAGTAAGAGAGGGTGGAGTGGCAAGTAGGGGGAGGTGGGAGTCAACAGGAGTTTGTTCTTGTTGTTGTTTCTTTTTTTTTTTTGGAGGGGAAACTGGGAAAGGAAAAATCATGTGACATGTAAATCAAGAAAATATCTAATAAAAAAAAAGAGTTGCCTTGGTCATGGTATACGTTCACAGCAGTAAAACTCTAACTAAGACAGACAACAATACACTTTTCATCTTGAAAGGGGTATGCCAATATGATCTCTACCAATGTATTCCTGCATATCGCACTGACATAGAAATATGCTAACTTTCACTAAAATTCATTTCCTAATCTTGACAAACAGATATTTATAAGTACAAGAGCAGTGCTACATTTTACTACCTCCTTCCAACAAATGTATTATTGATTCAACAGGCCCATGTATAATTTTGTGGAACGGAATAGAGATTTTGAATACTGTAATCTAAATTATGACATTGTGTTAGAGATGATATAGTCCAGAGTATACAAATTAATATTCACTAACAATAGTTATAGATGAAGTTGCCAAATGAAGGGACTCATGCTAATTCACTATCCTCTTGCAAGATTCACCTTTTTCAGCAAATGTTAAACATGAATTTGATTGAAAACAGAATCAAAATCACAACTTCTGCATGATTTATTTTTCTTTTATTTATGAAATTGTAGAATAATTACAACACTTTTTATTTAACTTTCCTCTATGGAATTCCCAATATACCCTTTACTGCTGTCCTTTAAATCCATACTTTATATTTTTACCAATTGTTATTGCATACAGACATACATATGTAAATACATACATATTCCTAAATATAACCTATTTAATCTATATAATATTATCTTATGTATTGTTTTAGTGCTGATTATTTGGCACTAATAAACTGGCACTAATCATTGCAATTCCTCTAGATATATGTTGTGTTTTTGATTCATTCTCCTCCAAGATGGACACTTTTCTAATGTTATTCAAATGATTTTATCTACCAAAGTATCTGTAATTCCATAATTCTTAAGGTCAATATGTAGAACACACTAGCTGGAAAATCTGACTAATCCAAGTATCCATTCAGGATCTGAAAAGCAATCACAGAATAGCTTTGGCACTGTCTTGGACTCACTCTGAGTTGACCCTAAGCTAAGGCTCTGATGATTACTTGATCCATTAATACTCTGGCTAGCCAAGTTGACATTTCATACCTGCAGGAACTAATACCAATTGAAAGTGAACAGACTATTGTCTCTAAATGTGTATCATCTAGTCATCTGTCTATCTGAATCTCTCCATATATTCATGCACTTCATGTGTACTTTTATGGCTTGGTATGAGGGTCAAAACTAAAGGTTTATGACATGGGTCCTCAGTCCTTAGTTGGTTGTACTATTTTGGAAGAATCAGAAGAGTATAGTTAGCAAAACATAGCTGTAGTTAAATAAATTACAGGCAAAGGAACTTAGGACTAATTTCTTCTTGGTTCCTTTATGAGTTACGTTTCTCTGCTCCCTGTTAGAATGTGGTATAGATTAGGATTCCCTGAAACAAGTTCCTTCCAAATATTGTTCCTTCAAATCTTGCAAACTGAAGGGGTTATAGGATGGGCATTCTGAAATCACAAGCCAACATGGTTCTATCCTTCTTTAAATTGATTCTCAGGTACTGTGGTCCGAGGAAGAATAAGGATGACTAATAAAGACATGTAGGTTGATTATCTGTCTTAACTATAGTGAATAATGATGCAATATGCAAGTGATTACCCAGTGGTATATATAGCTGAACAATGTACAGTGAAATTAAGCCAACTCTAGCTAAATGGATTTGAATTAATATATAAACACAGAAAAATAATACAGATAAAATTGAATAAATGTTGATATTCTCATTTTAGATGTAAAGAAAAACAAATACATCATATTTTCAAAAGGGAAAAGAAAATAATGGAAGTAGAAAATATTATGCCAAACTATAACATACCCAGAGAAACAAACAATTACACATTCTCATTTTTGTTTTAATCCTAGCTGGGAAACTTTAGATTTGGGTATGCAGCCTGTAAACAACAACAACAAAAAAGAATGTAGCAGAAAACAGAAAGAGGACCAAGGGGGTGGGTACAGAAGGAATTCTAAAGGTTTGAGAATTACATCAGTACAGTAAAGAAAGAAATGGGAAAAAGAGTAGGTAATCTAAATAGTATCAGTAATTTAGGAGAATGGAAATGACAGATACATGACACTAATACTTGATATTTTAAATGGAGTTATACCTCATAGGGTAATAATGTCCTCCTATGAGTCTTCGATTATTTAATAAATCCCTAATGTCAGTCAAAAGAAAATTTACATTTGAATTTTCATTCCGGGGAAAGTTTATATTATTATCACTATTCTGGTTACCTTCTGTAATTGGAAGAGAAAATTCTATTGTTTATGATAACCACATACTCAGGAAAAAGAAATTGGATGAATTGAGGTGAACCATACTGGAACCTTAAGGATTAGTCCTCATTGTATCAGAGAGGTCTATGCAAGGTGCCAAAATAATTAAATGGTCTTACAGAGGCCAATATACTTCAAAGGCAAATATCTCCAGTCCATAAGACATCCCAGCAGTGTTGCTATGACCTTGGTTGCAGCAGCTGTGTAACTGTCCCTCTCAGTAAGAGGTTATTCATGCTTCTTGACTTAAACCTTTCCACATACCTGTGGTGTAGAAGAGGTTCTAGAACCTAGAAGGACCATGCTACTACCATTTCCCAAATAAATATAGTTTTGAAATGTTTTTTTTTCTTAAAACCACACCTAAGTATAACTTTCAAGCAAGAAACTTCTGCATCAAATGATCTGTAACTATTCAAATTGTAAAAACTATGTGACTATGTGACTATGTGACTATGTGACTATGAAACTATAATTCATATATTTACAATGCAGTCTGTATGCAATGCAAGTTAGGGGCTGTCACAGCCATCTATATATCCCCAGTATTTAGCTGTCTGTACTTGAGAATTTCATGACAAAGGATTGATAAATAGAAGTTTTACAGGGAAATAAGATGCAATAGTCACCCCAAGACAGCATAGAAATATCAAGTGAATTATCAATAACTTTTAGAATGTTTATATGCAATTATACATATATATAAGTACATATATATATTTATAAGTATATATAAATACATAAGTATGTGAGAGTACAAATACATATAAATATATTTAATAAATATATATAAATAAATATAAATATATAAGTATGTGGGAGTATAAATATATAAGTATGTGGGAGATACTTCATCTTATGATTTAAATTGTTCCCAATATAATGAAATTAATTTAAATTCACAATTCATTATATTTAGAAAAATTTCTAGGTCCCAATGAATTTAGCATAGATAATAATGTAAGCCTCAATATAATGCTTATGTCTGAAAAAAGACAAACATGGAACCAAACAACAGCATGGAAAGCTAAAAAGCTCCTGATTTCCAGCACTGGCTATTGCAAGGGTGAAGATGGCTGCCAAATTGCTGTAGATGTGTGGTGAGGACCTTTCTGAAGTCTGTTGGGGAGTGTACACCCAAAATTGGGCCCAAATTAAATGTTAAATCTTAACTCTTCCAAGTTTTCCCTTTGTAATAGGACTGTTAATTTGTAAGTGATGATGCTATGTTCTTTGTAATAGTTTCATATTTCAAATGTACAGAATGTTCATTCATCCCACTGTACTTCATTTAAGAAAGTTTATCTAGGGGCTGGTGAGATGGCTCAGGCATTAAAAGCACTGACTGTGCTTCTGAAGGTCCTGGGTTCAAATCCCAGTAACCACATGGAGGTTTACAACCACCCGTAATGAGATCTGATGCCCTCTTCTGGAGCATCTGAAGACAACCACAGTGTACTCATATACATAAAATAAATAGATTTCTACTGAAAGAAGTTTATCTATTTCAAACTATTGAGTAAATGGAAAAGATATTCTTTGTATATTGCCAATTTCATCTTATAGACTGACTATATAAAATATGTATAATATACAATTACCAATATTATAAGAAAGATGCCTTAAAACAGAGCTCTAGGTGACAAACTAGCATGTATTCCTGATGTCATCCAGCAATTATATTGAAAATGAACATGTTTTTCATGTTCAAATGAGTTTAAGTTTATTCATTTGGCAAGAAAATAAATAAATACCAGCACCACTTAACAGTGTATCTTTTAGTATCACAAGATAATCCATAAAATAATCTGAAAGTACACTGAACTGCTGAACTATACAAATGCAATGCATAAAGCAGTTTATTCTCTACATTCAGGCCTTATTAAGAATATTGTGAAGGTTTTGTGCTCCAGTGTAGGGGAATACCAGGGCCAATAGGTGGGAGAGGGTGGGGTGGCAGGCATGGGGAGGGGGGAGGCAAAAGGGGTTTGTTTTTGTTGTTTTTGTTTGTTTGGTTGGTTTTTGGAGGGGAACCTGGGAAAAGAAAATTTTACATGTAAATAAAGAAAATATCTAATAAAAAATAAAATAAAAGAAAAGAATATTGCATGAGGAAAATAATTTTTAATTTCAGTACTAAAATAAATGAAAAATGAAAATGGAACTTTTTGGTTGACAGTCTCATTATGTTGCCCAAGCTGGCCTCATAAAATTTACTGAATTTTATTAGGACTGCAAACATAGCATCAGTTTTTTCACTAGTTTGCAACAATTTGTGGAAGTTCCTTTCTACTAGTATCATTAGTCTCTTTGCACCTTCTACTTACAAGGATAATAATCAGGTTCTGCTTCTGTGTTACTGACAGTTTTGAGGCAAATTTGAGACTTAATAAGTATGCATCACAATTTTCTACCTCTTTAGGTTTAGTTACTATTTTGATTATATATTACTACTATTATATATATATATTATATATATTATTACTATTTATTTTTGATTATTTATTACAATTTATTATGTGAGTGAAAGTTCAATTTGAAAGAATTCTAAAATATGGGTGGTTAAAATCATTGTTATGCATAATTTCTGGTTAAGACAAGTAAAGAAACCACTTAGGAAAATGGCTAAAGGCAACGACACTGGTTTCATATGTGTGTGAAAAGAAAGTCAAATCTTGTTTTGAAAATATTATTAATTATTTAATATTAATAACAATATATTATTATATTTGCCTATGCATATATGGATATATTTATGCATATATATGTATATATGTATATATATTTCAGTCTGTTCCTCTAGAGATCCTATTAAAAAAAATCTCAAAAATAAAAAAATAAAACAAATTATTCTAAAATCTTTTGAGATATTCTTACTTTTTGAGAAAGTTTCATAAATGTCTGGTACCTGGAGCATAGATAAAATATATTAAGAACAAAGTTTAATAGGATGCAAATGAATAATCTTATACATTTTCTTTGTGTAACAGCTATTTTTGTCTAAATTTCTAAGTAATAATAACAATTCTGTGTCACCTTTGCAAGACAAGTGGTTAAAGACAGCCATGATCTTTGTCCAGGATTTATGTACTTTATTACCCTGACATTTATTACCAACCGCTGTCATAACAAAGAAACCTTAGATGGGAGCATTTAATTTAGAGGATTCTGCTACTGAAACAAAGTAATTTTTTCAAATTCTTTCTAAATTGAATATATTTTAATTTTAACATAAATTGTGCTATTTTGTGTAGTTTCTTTTTCCTCCCTGAAGAATCCTTAATGAGTTTCTGTCATTGCTTATTCTCACTTTATGCTAGAATAAATTAACACTTCATTAAAATGCATTCATTTATTGAAAACAATGTTTTCCATGAAGTAATTATTTTATTTGCATATATTCATTGTATATAGCAATGAATTTCATAAGAACACTTACATACATGTAAATATAATGTGTTTTCATGTATTTCCTCTACCTATGACTATTATTCCTTCTTTTATCAATTCCATTTTCCATTTTATTCTTCAGTTTTGAATTTACTTTTATGTCATATGTATATACATAATTTTATGTTTTTATATTAAATCTCATATCCAGAAGTGAGAAAATATATAATAATTCTCTTTCTGAATCCCAACTAATTCACCTAAAATTGTAAATTCCCATTGCACACGTTTTGCCTGCATATACCATAATTGTATTCTTTTTAATAGCTGGACAAAATTTAATTTGATATATTAATCAGTGTGTGTGACATTAGTCCAAAGGTCTAATAGTAGGGAGATGGAGGCCAAAGAAACCACCTCCAGGAGATAGACATGGATCCCAGTGATGGGATGGGGACACTAAACCAACTTTGAAATATTCGACCCAGGATTGTTTCTGTCTAAAAGAAATTCAGGGACAAAAATGGAGCAGAAAAGGAGGGACTGACTGACCAGGAATAGGCCTAACCTGTGATCCATTCCATGGGTGAGCACTAAACCCTGTCACTGTCACTATGATAGGTTGTGTTTGCAGACAGTAGCCTAGTATGGCTGTCTTCTGAGTGGCTTTACCAGCGGTAGCTGATCGAGACAGATGCAGGTACTTAACAGCCAAGCATTGGACTTAGGTTGGGGACCTCTATGGAGGAGTCAGGGGAAAGATTGAAAGAACTGAAGGGGATGGCCCAAATTCAGAATCATGCCATGAGAGAAAGCCCACCCCTGACACTATCATTAATATTCTACTACACTGGTAGACAGGAACCTAGCATAACCATCAACAGATAGGGTTCACCCAGCCACTTATGGATACAAAAGTAGACACCCACAGTTAGATACTAGGTGGTGATCCTGAGTCTTATGGATGAGGAGGAGGTAGAAATGGAGGAAGCTGAGAGGTAAAGGACACCACAGGAAAACCTACAGAATCAACTAACATGGTCACTAAAGTCTTACTAAGACTGAACCACCACCAACAGGGCATGCATGGGACAAACATAAGTTCCCTGCACATAAATAACAGATGTGCAGTTTGGTCTTCAGGTAGAATGCCTAATAACTAGAGCAGGGTCTGTGTGTATAAAAATATATAGTCACACACACACACACACACACACACACACACACACAATAAATGATACTGAAGTCTCTTTGGCTCTAGAAATTCCCACTTTCTCTTTCATTATCTGTTTCACTCTCTTCATTTTCTCTGTTTCTCACATGCATACACTCTGCTTAGAAAATTTGCTTAGGAAGGAGATGCTAGAATTTTTTATAAAGCTAGCCTCACAGCCTGCTGAATACATATGGAATACCAAATAATTGAGGGAACCTTCTTCTTCTTTCCCACTTATAAATGTCATAGGCCAATATGTTCTATTATGAGCTAGCGACATCATCAAGGGCCCTGTGGATTAATTAGAACTTCCAACATGAGATTGATATAATGCAGATGTAGGAAAATGGGGATATATTGCTGTTTCCTGGTAGATTGAATCAACTCACATCTGGTATTTTCCTTAAAGAATACAGAAAGGAGCTTGTAGCAGATGGATAGCTTTATACCAGGGGATGTGTTAATTTTCCTGACTGCAGTTTTTCTCGATGCATCTGTGTTCTCTATAGACCAATCAAGCAAGCTAGCTGTAGATATGCTACCCACACTTTACAAGTATGTATTAGTGGTGCTAACTTTTTGCATTCAAACATAAAATTTTGTTGTTAGAATATGACAGTCTTATCAGAGATTATTTGCTTTGGGGAATGTACTTTTCCCTTCCTACCCTAATACCTGAGATTTCAAGATCAGAAAGGTCAAATCTGTGAAGATCTGAAAAGTACAAGATATGCATATACTAATGAGCTTTGGGAAAAGTACTCATTGCTTGGAGGGATGACTATAGAAAAAGTACATGAGCAATGATGAAAGCCACAAATGATAAACTTCTTAGTCATAAGAACTTATTGCAGCTTATACTCCCTTTTGACTCCCCAAAACTAAAAAGAAATACTGCCTTATTCCATAAATGTCTTCATTCCTCACATTTTAAAACTTATATGTCAGGGTTTGGCTCTTTCACATGGGATGGATCTCAAGTTGGGGCAGTAATTGGTTGGCTGTTCCCTCAGTCTCTGCTCCATCTTTATTCCTCTATATCACATCTTGTAGTCAAGACACATTTTGTGTTGAAGTTTTGATGGATACATTGATGTCCTCCCTTCTCTTGGGGTTTTGCTTGGCTACAGGAGAATATAGCTACTTCAGTCTCTATATCCCTCTCTAGTAGGAATTGCAGTAAGGGTCACCCCAATAGACTCCCTGTACCCTCTCCCTTCCTAAGCCTCCAGCTAGTCTAAGAGATGTGCCCCAACACTGTTTTCCATTCTCAATCTAAGCCTGCTCCCATTTACCTCTCTCTATGGGTTGGTTGATGTCCCTATTGCTCCACTGGGGTTACTGCCTGGCTATGGGAGGTAGTCTCTTCAGGTACCAAATCCCCACTGTGTTGAAGCTCAGCTAAAGTTGCCTACATTGATTTTTAGGAGCATCCCCTATTCCAGGTCTCTGGCACATCCTCAAGATGGCCCCCACCCTCACACCTTAGTCAGCAGCAGATTTCCTTCATTCAGAGGGCCATCTTACATTTCTATTGTATCTCCTCACTCCTGATACTGAATACCCCATTCCCCTCCCCACCCACTCTCCTACCCAGTTAGTCTTTCCATTTGTCTCCTATAACTATTTTATTCCC